>JAAALK010000081.1:31598789-31880354 GCA_019279435.1 Zizania palustris | reverse complement strand
GGTAATTTTGCATCAATAAAAGGGCGGTCTGGGCGTGGAGGGGCGGTGGCGGTCTAGGCGGCGGACTAGGCGCGGGTCGGTGCGGCTTCCCCGAGGCAGTGCAGTGCTGGGCTCGGGGCGGCGAGGCCGCAGCGGAATAACGCCGGCGGTGGGCGCGGTCACTACGGGAATACAGCCCTTTGCCGAGTGCCTAGGGCACTCGGCGAAGCCTCTTTTGCACTCGGCAAAGGCTTCGCCGAGTGCCACACTCGGCGAACCCCACTCGGCACTAGCCTTGTCGGCGACGTGGGGGTTCGCCGAGTGCATTTTATCGGGCACTCGGCGAAGTCTTTGCCGAGTGCAATATAGACTTCGCCGAGTGCCACGCGTAGCACTCGGCAAAGAGGCCGGCTAACGGCTGGGGGGGCGTTAACGCGGTTTGCCGAGTGCCCCACGTGGCACTCGGCGAAGGGGGTTTGCCGAGTGCCACGTGGGGCACTCGGCGAAGGTGGCTCGGGGGGGGCACGTGGCACTGGCAGGGTTTGCCGAGTGCCCCATGTGGCACTCGGCGAAGGGGGTTTGCCGAGTGCCACGTGGAGGCACTCGGCAAAGCCTCCCCAGAGTGCACAGAAACGTGCCACGTGGCACGTTTCTGTGCACTGCAGGTGGCTTTGCCGAGTGTAACACTCGGCAAAAAATTTTTAAATTTTTTTTTTCATTTATTTCTTGCATATTTCATCCAAAAAACACATTCAATCACAAAATGCATCACAAATTCACATTTATTCACAAAATTTGCCCCAAAATTCACACTGAATCACAGATATTCACAGAAATCACATACACATCACAAAAATCACATTTACATCACAAATTTCACGATCACATCACAATTTCACGTTCACGTCACAAATACAAGTTCAAATTGATACACAAGTTCAAGTTCGCGTTAACGGTGACAAGTTTAAGTTAATTAACAAATTCATCACGGCAACTCACACCACGCCTCACAAATTTTCATTACCGCTATGACCAGTGTGTGGAGATGGCTGCGTGTTTGATCCTGCTGCCGATGGATGAAACTGAAAAAAAAATAGTTAGAACACTTGTATATAACAAAACCGACAATAACAATATTAGAAACTCACATTGCCGCTCTGTGGAGTCCGTGGAGATTGTTGAGGTTGAGGAGGAAGTCCAGGCAGACCCATATGACCTGAGAAAGATCCACCCATCTGCGCAAACCACTGCTGCATCTGGGTCTGCATCTCGGCTTGCATCTGAGCTTGCATCTGAGCCTGCAGCCGAGCCTCCATATGGGTCTGCCACTCGGTCCTTTGTGATCTTTCTTCATTTAGTTGGGCCTACAACACATTATTTCAGAGTTAATGTTCTCAAACAAACAATGTGAAGTGTTCGATGATTGATGAAATGAACTAACCTGTAGATCAGCAATCAGACCCATAGATGTGTCTCGGCGAGGACGTATACCCGGACCGGAGGTCGAGCTCCGAGCTCTCACCTCAGATAGAGAGGGGGTACTACGGGTATCAATGGCGCCGTCGCCCATCAAATATCGCCCATGTCTCTTTCCTCCTCCAGCCCTCATGACCACCTCGCCATCGATGTCATTTGCGATTGGGTCATAATCGGCGCCATGCACTTCCCTTGCCATCTCTGAATAGTCTTGGAGGCGTTGATATGCATTCCGATTAGTGTACGACTCAGCGGGGTCATTTGGATTGTAGGTATTGCCTTCAACCGCCCTCCCTTTGTGAGCCAGAGCATATGCCATGACTTGGGAGCATTCCTGACCCGCATTGGCCGTTGACTGAAACAAGAAGATAGTTAGAGTTATATTGTGCAATTAAGCGAAAAAAAGAAACATGTAACTACATACCCATCTCGCCCTGAACTGGTCGAGGTTCAGCGAGCCTTGATGGTGTGCTGCCCCCGGCATGAGTAGGCGTCGCTGGCGGCATGCCTCGTGACTGCTCTGCCACTCGGCAGAACACCACCTATCAACAATTTGGCCCCAACACTCAAGATGAGCGGCACACCACTGTGGAGGGACCTATTTGATGCAAGTGAATTTGTTAATGACATAATATTAAGTATTAGAAGATACACGAGAATACACTTACCATCATGTATTCCTCTCGTGTCAGAAAGGTGGTCCGGGCATCCTTTTTGTTCTTTCTCTCTCGACGGTGCTGAGCGCAGAAGTCAATAACAGCTTGAATGCGCGCCTCATAATGCATGTCGGTGACAAGCTTCTTGGCGGCTCTATTAATAACTGCGGCAGCCTGATCCGCATACCCCTCATCACATCTATAAAAATCCTGCATATAGATGTAAAAGAATGTTATATGTTTTCACATGTTAATAGTATTGACACATATATTAAGAAAATAAACTTACCCAGAGCTCAGCCCTGACTCGATCGGCTAGGTGGGCAAATTGTCTCCCTTCTCGGTCAGGGGCGTCCGGCGCACTTTCATAGTGCCTCCATGAGTACGCCGGCTCCGTCTTCCCATCCAAAGATATCAAACCAGGGAACTTTTCCTTGATAAGAAGCCCGAGGATACCGTTTACATGGCGTGAGCACTCACGACCTCCTCGTTCAACCATAATCCAGTTCCTATCCCGATATCATTAAAAAGTATTAGTATATATTAAAAATTAAACTAACGAAAAGAATATATTATAGACTTTCTACAACAACTTACCTATTTCCATCTGGTCGAATGAGCGGACGATCAGCTACTGCCACTGGTCGCCTTGGGAGTGACGAAGGACCACGCAACCACACTGCAGTCGCTTCTGTAGTCTGCTCCTCTCCCTCTGCCCCAACCTCCCCACCCTCTGCCCCAACCTCCCCACCCTCTGCCCCCACCTCCTCCTCCTCCTCCACCCTAGCCTGCGCCTCCTCCTCCTCATCCGGCACGTAATCATCGTCGCGACGGGATGCCGGTATATGGCTAGTTTCACTCGAGGGCGCGGGTGCCTTTCCTCTCACTGCTGACTTCTTCGTTCTCCTACCTCGAGGTCTAGATGAGGACCCGACCTCATCTTGAGAGGGAGTGGATCTACCGCCTTTTCGTACTACTGCACTTATTAATTTCTTTAAACCCCCCACCATATTTCAATCACCTGCTACGAAAAAGAGTAAATCACTTTAGATAAACCGTGAAATGTGTTCTAAACGCATTTATTCTAAAAATAAACATAATTCTCATACAGCTGCTAGAAATAGTCATCGTCGTCCGGATTTGCTGGATCATATGTATCGTCATCACTATCACGTGATATGATGTAATCGTCCAACTGTTCAGGAGGTGGAATGTTGTCATCACGTTGAGTGCTTGAGTGCAATCTCTCTAGCAGTTCTAAGTCTCTTCCATTATGAATCTCGTCTCCTTCGTCGGCATCGGCACCACTTTCGTTATCTACTTCCATCGTCTCCGTCAAGTCAATAACAAACATGCCTGGTAGTCCATCTTCTTGAAAAAACTCTCCGTCGTATGTGTTCGGGTCTATGTTATAGTCTTCGTTGTTGGGAACAGGCAGTTTACCATGTGGCGACACCTTATACACAACATCCCAACCTTTAAGACGTGCGACGGTTTTGCACGGGTAAGACAGATAGTAAACTTGTGTTGCCTGTTGAGCCACAATATAAACATCTTCACTCGGCAAGGTGGTATCTTGACGAATTTCTATTAAGCCAAGTTCGGGAGTCTGTCTCACTACTTTGGGATTGAACCAGTGGCATTTAAATATAACGGGGTTAAGAGGTTTGCTCCCATCAAAACTCAATTTATATACTATACACTAATATTTCATCCTAGAAAATTTCTAGGTGCAAATAATCAAATTTAAGGCACATAGAGTTTAAATTTGGGATCTTTTAATTAAAATCTTATAAACAACATTTTTAACCAAAAATAGCAAAGTAACTCTAAAAAATGCCAATTTTTGACATGGTATAAGATAAATTGAGTTTTAGTAGTACAAAAAGTTTTAAGTTCAAACAAATATTTGAATATCTATTTGCTTCTAAACCTAACTCATTTCATCCCTAAACTCCTAAACCTTCTCGAAGGTTGTCCAATTTCTAAAGGTCATACTTGAAAACTTTGTCGAAACATTATGATTTTTTTACCATATTATATATGTATGATATAATGACACCATGTCAAGTGTCATATTTTTTAGGCATCAATTACATTTTCTATAATTAAAAAACCATTAACCTGCATATTGCCGGTCGAGTGTCGTAAATTAGATTTTAAATATTTAGTTATATTTAGTTGTAAAAGATTAAAAATGTAATCATGAACACAAATATGATTTTTCCATAATTTTTGAGTCATTATTTCATGTACATGCATTTCAAATTTGACCCATTGGAAGTAAATCCTACAAATACAATTATTTTATTAAAAATATCTAACCCACTCATAAAAGGATGAAAATTCTCCATGGATTAAAAGATGTTTAATTATGACTGTAAAAAAAAATTCAGGTTCAAAACATTTTTAAATTGTGATATGGACTCAAAATGTGTTTTCACATGAAATAATGGGTATTTCATCTTTGCCGAGTGTTTTTCACGTGGCACTCGGCAAAGGCTAGGGTTTGCCGAGTGTCCGTTAGTGGCACTCGGCAAACCAAAAAAATCACCCGTGCCGTCATCACGCCGTCAACAAAAAATTGGGCGGGGCATTTTTCAGGTTGTTTGCCGAGTGCCACCTATAGGGCACTCGGCAAAGAGCTGGAATTGCCGAGTGCCACGCTGTTTGCCGAGTGCATGACATCTGGCACTCGGCAAAATAGTGTTTGCCGAGTGCCCGATGAATTGCACTCGGCAAACATCGTGGCACTCGGCATATGTTTGCTTTCCGGTAGTGGGTGATGATGGGACGGCAGTGGCGACGACTAGACGCTCGTACGGTGGAGGAACAGGCAGCCGGAGGTGGGCGAAGCGACGAGCGGCGCGGCGGGCAGAACAGCGGGCGGTGCGGTGGGCGGAGCAGCGGGAGGCACAACGGGCAGCGAGCGGCGAGCGGCGGTGGTCGGCCGATGGCAGTGGCAAGCGGGCAGATGCCATTTTTTTCTAATTTTTTCCGATCGTACCTCTTTCAAATCAATGGCCAGGTTTGATTTGGTATATTCTCTGTATCTTGTACCCGGTGGTACCTCCTCAATGATGGTAAGAGCCCTCTTACAATATAAGATACATAAAAGTATTTCCTAGTAGGCTAACACATAATAGCTAGTTAAATCCCATGATCTAATCCACTAAACATTGTGATATCTCTCGTACAACACATAAGGTGATTTTATCCAATTAGAATGATATGCATGCACGTTGCCGCTTCATCATTCCTTGTGTCTGTCGTTAATGAGTTATTTACCTACATAATATATATGTAGGTACAATTTCAGCCGGCAAGATTTCGGTTATAACGGCAGCAAGAGCTTCGTCGACAGTGATGGATTGAGTATCCGAACGGTGTTCGACTGGGCCATCAGGAGCAATGGATCGTGCTCCTTGGCAAAGACAGCTCCTGCCTGTGTGAGCAACCACAGCGAATGCATCGACGCCACCAACGGGGAGGGTTACCTCTGCAAGTGCTCAGCAGGATACGCCGGCAATCCCTATGTCACCGGCGACGGCGGATGCACAAGTACGTACTTAGTTCTTAATGAATTCAATATTATAATTTATAACAAGCTGTTCTTAATTAACAAGGCGATATTATAATTGCGTGAGCAATTTTGATATTGATAAAATTTAGTGTGTTCAATCTATCACCGATATTATGATTTGCACGCAGATATCAACGAGTGCGAGCTTAGAAAAGAAGATCCTGCTAAGTACGAGAAGCTGTATCCGTGCTACAGGGGAAGCATATGCCACGACACAGAAGGCGATTACGAGTGCAAATGCCCCAAATTTCATAGAGGGGATGGTAAAATTACTGACAATAATCTCAAGGGATGCCACCCCATAATTTCTACAGCTACAATCGCCACAGTAGGTGAGCATATATTTCTACCTCCTCTTCTCCAATCCTCTCTACGCTGAATGCATGACGCGTGAATGATGCCTAGTTTTTGGCAACTTACCGTACAATAATTATTAACTTGTGTACACAAACTAGTTTATCAAAAAAAACAGTATTGTCATAAATAAAGATAATCAATAATTCACTTATATTTCAAAACTTTCCACTAAAATTATGCATCAAGAGTGGACTGCATTTTTTGTATATAATTATGCCAACCAGGATTCAAAATCCAGATACATATTGAATTGTGCATGCACCAGCTAATTCCACTCAAATTCTATACTAACAAGGAATTATTGGAGGGTGGGCAATTAGACTTGGCATTAATATTGAGAGTGTCAGTTTAATGAATAGATAGCTAGCTATATACTCTCTCCGGTTTGCGAAAAGAAGTCATTTTAAATAAGATTTTCAGATAACAATGAGTAATTAATTAGTGTGTAATTTTCATATTTATCCTATTAAATATAATGTGTAAGTAAACATAGCACGGGAAACGAGAAAGAAGTAATACTATTTTAGGGGCATAGTTGTCCAAATTGCACAATAAAATCTAAAACGACTTATTTTAGACAACTCTTGATACAATTGTAAAATGACTTCTTTTATGAACCGGAGGGAAGGGAGTATTGTATAGACTCATCAGCTCCCTCTGGTATAGAAAAACAAGTCGTTTTAAACTTATATCAAGAGTTGCCTAAAATAAGTTGTTTTGTATTTTATTTTGTATTTTGGATATTTATACCCCTAAAGTAGTATTATTTTTTTCTTGTTTTCTGCGCTATCATCTTTACTATTGTGTTATATTTAATAGGGGTACACAAGGAAAATACGCACTAATTAATAAATCCTTGGTACATGGATGAGTATATGTTAGGGATTAAAGCACACAAAAAAATCAACGCCGAACAAAGATTTACGTGAACAATTAATTCTATGGAAATTATCCTAGTCACTGCATTGGAAGTGCCCTTATAGAAAAAACCGCAGGCGGAGACAAGTCCATTAATAATTGTGGTATATTAAATGTACTAGATATGTGACTTCTATTTATAGGCAGTTTTAGGTTTTCAATTGGAGTAGGACTATAAAAGATTTATTCGACTATGAGACTTTATCTAGCTGTATGAATCATACTCCTAAACACCATGAATACCTAGCTAGTGAATCTAGGTAATTAATGCTTGAATTTAGTATTTGAAAGTGTTTTTATCAGAATTCTCCTAGCTACTTCTCATGTGTCATCTTAACCCTCCAAATGGAAAAACCGATCATTCCATCGATATGACGTAGGTATCAAAAATAACACTGAAAATTATAGTACCTCTCCAGAGACAGTAAAATTTCTCATATTCTTAATGTAAAATTTTGTGAATGCTATGTTTGAGAAAGAGTGCACATAAAAAATACAGTATATGATAGGTCGTTCTAAAGAAGAAAAACTCTCTGGAACACTATTTATATTATATACATACATATATATATATATATCTACTAATATAAAGCGTGAAGTGGTCGTCCGTCCGCACCGCGCTTCCGTCCGCACCGCGCGCAGCGCGCCCTCCCCGCGCAGCGCATTCTCGGCCCAGCACAGCAGCCATACCGGCCCAATAAGCCTGCACGCCGCCTCGCTCGGCCGCCGTGCTCCCTCCCGTCCGCGCGCAGCGCGCCAGCAGTCCGCGCGCAGCGCAACTACCTAAACCCTAACCCTAACGCCGCTCACCGTCGCTCGCCGCCGCTCGCCCGCTCCGCCGCGGGCTAAACTTGGCCCCTCGTGTCGTCGCACCGCCGCTCGCCGGTGGCCGAGACCGCTCCGCCGCCGCTCGCCGGAGGCCGGGAAGAGGCCGACGTAGCCCTCGGGACCCTCGGGTTTTGGCCGCCGCGGGCTAGCTCGACGGAGCCCCGCTCACCCTCGGGTGAGCGCGGTGCTCCGGCGAGCTAGCCGGTGGCGGCCGACCGTCGGTCACCGCGCGCCGCCGCGCGTCGCCGCTCTCGCTCTCGGGCCGAAGGGGGGAATGTTTTAGGGTTAGGTTTTCGCCGGCGCGTGGGTTTTTATGCGGGCGAAAATGGCGCCTGGCTGTCGGATCAGATCCGACGGCCAGGATTAACTGGATCTAAATCGGCCCAGGCGGAGGGGAGGTTTCCTAGCCCAGGCCCAGGTTGCGGGTACGCGCGCGCGCCGAATTCCTGGCCTGGGCCCAGGACTTCATCGGTCTGCCGAAAGGCGCTCTTGGGCCAGGCCTTTTTGCACTTTTGGGCCGAAATTTGCTTTTAATTTTTCCAGAATTAAGAAATTATTTTTTGTTTTTAATTATTCTCTGGAAATTAAGAAAAATGCCCCAAAATAAGATAAAATTGAGTTTGATGCGGGGATAATTTTGTAAATTTCATCACATTCAGTAGTATTATTTTGAATTTTATGAGAATTTTTTAGAGCATTTTCTATGTTGTTTTCCGATTTTTATAAGACCAACGTCCTATTTAAATTGGAGAATAATTTAAATGTGTTCGGAAAATATATCATGTTCTAAATAGTTTTGCCGTTAAAATTATGCATCCGTTGCAACGCACGGGCCTCTCACTAGTATATATATAGATATATGAACGCTGGCAGCTGGGTGGGAGAAAATTTTGATCCAAAAAGTCACATGATAAATTTGTTAAATTGCAGCGGTGGCCATTGTTGGCATTTTTGTATGCGTTGCGGTGCCGTGTGTTCTGATGAGACATAAGAAGCATCAACGGAGTAGATCATTCGATAAAAATGGTGGCAACCTACTGAAGGAGATTACGGGTATTAAATTCTTCTCAGAAGAAGAACTGAAGAAGATGACAAAAAACTACCAAAAAGTGCTCGGGGAAGGTCATTTCGGTAAGGTCTACAAGGGGATCATCAACGATGAAGAACACGTTGCGGTGAAGCGCTACATCAGAAAAGACGAGAAGGAGTTGTACAACGAACAGGAAATCGCGGGAGAGATCACCAACCAGGCTCAGATCCAGCACACGAATTTGCTCCGCCTCATCGGCTGCTGCTTGCATACGGACGTCCCCATGCTGGTATTGGAGTTTATCCCCAAGGGTAACCTCGACGATGTACTTCACGGCGCTGACCGGCACTTGCATAAAATCTCGTTGTCGGACCGCCTGCGCATCGCCATTGGCTGTGCCGAAGCTCTCACATACATGCACTCTGATAGTGAACAACACAAGAGCATCGTTCATGGGGATGTCAAGTCTGGAAACATTCTTCTTAATGATAATCTAGAGCCCAAGGTATCCGACTTTGGGTCGGCCAAGCTCAGGTCCATTGCCAACTCCAGAAAATGGGTGGTGAAAGCAGATAGAGCCTACGTCGACCCCGTCTACCAGAATAACGGCATTTTCACAGAGAAGAGTGATGTGTACAGCTTTGGGGTTGTGCTTCTAGAGCTAATCACCCGGAAGAAGCCCTTGTATGATGATAGCAAAAACCTCCCGTATGAATTTGTCAACCATTACGAGGACGGAAACGCGAGGACGATGTATGACAGGGACTTGGCGTCGACTAATAACTACTTGGAGTGCCTTGACAGGATAGCCGGCATCGCAGTCCGGTGTCTCAAAAACAGACGGGAAAAGAGGCCGACCATGAAGGAGGTGCTCGACGAGCTTAAGCAGTTGGAGATCGAGCAACCTCAGCTCCCTGCCTAACCGTGATTAATATAATATATAATTGCTTCAATCAAGTTTAATTTGAGACACCTTAATTCAGGCTCTTAATTGCTTTGCCACGTTATTAATTTATCAATCTCCCAGCATATATAAGATCGATGTACTACTGTGTGTATCAAGTTTAATTTCTTGTTATATATGCATGCTTGCAGCTTTGCTGTTGTACCAAGTACGTAATTAAGATATTTATTAATTTATCAATCTCCGAGCATAAGATATATATACTACTATATCAAGTTTCTTGTTATATGCATGCGCGCCGTTGTCGTGTTAGTTTCTTGTACCAAGTACTTAAGATATTTATTAACAAGAAAGAAGCTCCCGCTTTATAGCATAACCTTATTCTTAATGGCAAACATATATTTAAAATACAGTATTTATTCAAACACATTAATTTAGCTAGTAATGCTACAATGATGAGAAACAATGTTATATATTTTTATCTAGATAGAGATTCAATCATGCTTTAACATTGGATATTACTTATAAAAAAGTACATGAGGTAAGGTAACAAACTGCATTTTTTAGGGAAGTCTGACAAAAAATTGGCCAGAAGAACAAAAACAAGGAAATGTAATATTACAATACATTTTCAAATATAATATTTTCTTTACGGATGTGATTAGAATATATATACTTGTTATAAACAAGTAGACACTTTTACACCTTCGTTAAGTAAAATAACCTTGCAACTAAAAATGACACAAGATATTAATCACAAGACAGAAATTACAACATATGTGCTTTTCATATTCTCAATGGCGACGAGGTTCGCTGTGGGCGTTTGATACACGTCGTGACCTTCAAAGGCCACAATGTACGCGGTGGGTTTGTCTTGTCGGGGGGCTCCTGCTCCCCCTTGAGCCCTTGTGCACCGATCGCGTCTGGCAGAGTTCCGCCTTTGGTGCTCCCTGTAGTGGGCGCTGGACTCAGTGTTGTTCGAAGGTTCATCCTTCGAAACAGCCTCAGTGACCACCATGACGGAAACCACGAGCGGAGCTCAGCGGGTTGGTGGAGTCGGTTGACGGGGTCGGTCGCTGGTGACCGCGGTGAACCGTCGGCGTCGAACGGTGCGCCCCCGAAGATGGCGAAGATGACGAAGTCGACGGGGGTGTCAGCGACCCCCTACAGGCGATCCTTGGAGAACGTCTTTGGCAGGGTGGTCCGCCACAACATATGAATTGTCGGTGAACCAGGTGTCGACGACGGCGTGGGTGGAGCCTTTGCTCTCAATGAAGCATTGGTGGGAACCAATTGGTTCATGTAGTCGCTGATGAAGATCAATCTTCCGAAGGTGACACTGCGTTCTTCGGCACCTTGGTGTCGATCATCCGGAAGATAATTTATTTTATACTTTTATTATTAGAATTATTTTATGCGAGCAAGTGTACATGTCAGTTTATGTGGATGGATTATTGATACGTTTGCAATATAGCCATAAGCCATACAGGTACAGGATTCAATACTAACTTATTCACACAACTTTCAGAAGACAAGTGTATGGATCGATGAATTTAAAAAAAAAATAAAAAAATCCAAATATGTATTGTCATTTGAAAAAATTGCAAAAGTAGCATACGATCGGCACTTGGAGTGCCGATTGGATGTCATGTCAGCTCCAGTCGTCACTTCAAGTACCAACTGCATGCTGCCCCCTACCAGATTCTGCCATGTCAGCTTTAGTCGGCACTTCAAATACCGAACTAGAACCCCACCATCCCAAAGTATCTTTCACAAACCCCACCAATAATCACGACGAAGAGGAGGACGACCACGACCTCTACCACCATGATCAACGCCGAGCACGCTCAATTTGGGCACGGATCAGTTGCAAAGAGGACTCGGACGTACACTTGTCCACAGCAAAAGGGGGGACTAGTTCCCGCATGGCGGGCGGTCATCGCTTCTTGGCCCCGGAGGCTAAGGAACCAGTGGAAAAGGTACACGATCCATTGGTTGGTTAGATGTTTTCCACTAGTGAGGGTCAACCCCTTAACATCACAATCCCCAACTCTGACCCAATGATGCACGAAGCAGCAATCAGTGTACCACTCACCCCCCTTGTCCCCTCCTTACAGCTTATAGCAGTGGTGGAGGAGCAGCCACACATTGATGTAGACCCCCTTGCCGTTGACGACTACCATGGATGACTTGAAGAACTTCTGGCAGAGGTGACCACGATGCTACCTCAAGCTTTACTACCAACACCACCCAAGGTACAGGTCCCATGCAAAGCTAAAGCTCAGTGTGTCCTTAATAGATGCAAGACTAGCAGCAAAAAATCTTGATGGGGTGCATGCTGTCGTCCTGGCTAGAAAGGTGCTGGTTAAAAAACTTGGAATTACTGATCATTCCCCCTTGTCTGATTCACATAAACTAGCATCCCTGTTCAAACAATAGCTGAGCCCAGCAGCAGTTAGGGCGATCCGCGACTTGGTGATGGTTGGAGGAGGGAAAGACCTGCTGAAGGAGGTCAACACAGCCGCAACAAGTACCTATGCGGATCATGCCCTGGGAGCATGACCCAACCATTAGTAGTAAAAGAAGTTGTGTGCTCCTGCGTCATGGCTACTTGCATGGTAGTAGTAGTAACTTCCCAGAATTGGGGCAGCCATAATTTTTTGGTGCATGTTTTGGGTTGTATGTTCAGATGGCTGCCGAACCTGGACACCCTCCACTATGTTGGCCTTCTGGCTTGGAAGAGAGGTTTTTGCTCAACAGGTAGCTGCCTCCTGGAGCCCCCTGATCCAGAATGAGATGGACCCCAACAGCAGACGCTCAAAGAATTACATTCCGCTCCTACAAGATGGCAACTCGGTTGCTATTGACCATGAGAGTAAGGCTGAAGCTCTATATAACTACTTTGTTTCCAGAATAGGGACTATGACTAATCGACGCAGCGCGCTAGCACTGGATGTCCTATATCAGTCCGCCACTGACCTTCGTCCCCTAGAGCGGTCGGGCACACTTCAAGAGCTTCAAATGGATATTAATGTACGGGAAAGGGATGACATAAGGTGGCGTTGGACTACAAATGGCGAATTTTCGGTCAAGTCAGCATATAATTGTCAATTTGTTGGCATGTGCCGATCGTTGATCAACTCCCAATTGTGGATGGGAAGTGCTGAACCGAAATGCAAATTTTTTGCATGGACCCTCATCAAGCATAAAATCCTAACGGTCGATAATATCATTAAATAAGGATGGCCATGCTCCGTCTTCTGTCCGCTATGCTTGACTGAACCAGAAACAGCTCAACATATTGCTTGTGCATGCCCTTTTATAGCGCAGGTCTAGACCAAGCTGATTGCACATTTCCACATAGTTGGCGCCCCACCGTTGCTGAGCTGCGAGTCCGCGCAGGGGTGGTGGCACAAGGCTTCAAAAGCGGTTGCGCGGCATCATCGAAAGGTATTCAATGGGATGATTATCTATATGTGGTGGAACGTTTGGAAGGAGCGTAATAGGTGAATTTTCTGTTCCACTTTTGAATCGTTTGACCATGTTAGCGACCTAGTGATTGCGAATGTCAATAGTTTCCTACATGCTCGACGTTCAAACCTATAACTCCTCACTGTAACACCTATTTCTAGAGTTGTGAACCTCAAATCTTTGCTGTTGTAACCTCCCTCTAGGGTCTTTACCCTTCTTAATATATTAGGCGGCGAATCTCTCGCTTGCATTCAAAAAAACTAAGGATCCTAAATTGGAATGTTAGGGGGCTTAATGCACCAGCCAAACAAGTCGGTGTTGGTCAGTTTGTCAACTTAGTGGCCCCAGCAATTGTTTGTCTCTAGGAGACCAAACTGAATGTTATTGATAACCAAGTTGTGTGTCGGTTGCTAGGAAACCGTTTTGCGAATTGTTTCATTTTTCTCCCTGCGCAGGGAACTAGAGGGGGAATACTTCTAGCCGGAGATGATAGCTTGTTGCAGATTATCTCTTACCAGGTTGGTGCCCACCACATAACTGCCACAATGAGGAACAAATGGGATAATAACTGCTGGTGCATAACAGGGGTCTACGGCCCTCAACGGGTAGCTGATAAAATTGCCTTCCTTAATGAGCTCACAAACCTGCAGCCCTTGGTGTTGGACTCTTGGTTGGTGTTGGGGGATTTCAACCTAATCTACCGGGCGGAGGACAAAAGCTCAAGCCAGTTCAACAGAGCGATGCTTAATAGATTTCGATCGGCCATTAACCTGCTCTCTCTCAAGATTCTTCGGATGTAGGGAAGACGCTTCACGTGGTGCAGCAATACAAACTTACCAACGCTTTCCAAAATAGATCATGCCTTCGCCTCTGGGAGATGGCTCTGTGACAATCCAAGGAATAGACTCTCGGCACTGTCCTCTTTGTTCTCAGACCACGCTCCCCTCCTAATCTCCCACGTCCCCAGCCTAGGTAGATCCCCCTGCTTCCGCTTTGAAACCTTCTAGCTTGGAAGAGAGGATTTTGCTAAACAGGTAGCTGCCTCCTGGAGCCCCCCGATCCAGAACGAGACGGACCCCATCCACACATTCTTTCTAAAACTACGCCGCCTCGCTAAATCCCTCTGGTCTTGGAACTCCAGGCAAATTGAGGACATTAAACTTCGCTTTGACATAGGTAATGAGGTTATTCTGTTGCTAGACAATGCCCAAGAATCCCGACTATTGTCACAGGATGAAAAAGATCTTAGGGCGGAGATTAAACTCAAAATTTTCGGTCTAGCTATGGTACAAAAAATCTTGTGGAAACAAAGATCCAGAATTCAATGGATAAAGCATGGAGATGCAAACTCAAAAAAAATTCACATTAAAATGAACAGTAGACGCTCAAAGAATTACATTTCGCTCCTACAAGATGGCAACTCGGTTGCTATTGACCATGAGAGTAAGGCTAAAGCTCTGTATAACTACTTTGTTTCCAGAATAGGGACTATGACTAATCGATGCAGCGCGCTAGCACTGGATGTCCTATATCAGTCCGCCACTGACCTTCGTCCCCTAGAGCGGCCGACCACACTTCAAGAGCTTCAAAGCTCCATTGTTGCGCTGCCTATAGATAAGGCCTTGGGTCCAGATGGTTTTATTACAAACTTCTTCAAAAGATGCTGGAACTTGATTAAGTTTGATCTTTGGAGAGCAGCTAACCACTTCTTGGAGAACGGTTCGCCCTCGTTACACCTTCTGAACACAACGCACATTGTCTTGATACCAAAATCGGCTGGGGCTTGCACTCCAAAGGACTTTAGGCCAATTAGTCTAACACACAGCTTCGCAAAAATAATAACCAAGTTGCTTACACTAAGACTAGCACCATTTCTTGACCAACTTATTGAGCGTAATCAATCAGCCTTCATTAAGAGAAGGGGAATTCATGACAACTTCCTCCTGATCAGAGGAAGCCTCTGTAAGCTGCATAAATTAAAGATCCTATCACTATTCATAAAGCTAGATATTTCCAAAGCCTTTGACTCCATCAGCTGGCCGTACTTGATCGAAGTCTTAAGACATCGAGGTTTCGAACCTAGGTGGATCAACTGGATTTGCAGCTTGCTCTCCACCTCTTCGTCCTCAATTGTGCTTAATGGGATCCCTGTAAGGCCTTTCCTTCATGGCAGCGGCGTCAGGCAAGGAGACCCACTCTCGCCAATGCTATTCCTACTGGCCATCGACCCGTTGCAGCGCTTGATTTCCCGTGCTGATCCAACTGGGCTGCTTAAGCCGCTCACTGGTAATGACCTTAAAACGCGAGCATCCTTCTACGCAGATGACGTGGGTATTTTTCTGAAATCTTGTCCTATGGAAGCTCTTTGCATGTGTAAACTCTTGGACATTTTCGGTGATGCTTCTGGCTTCAAGATCAACTTTGACAAAACATGTTGCTACCCTATCTGCTGCAGTGATATTGATCTTGGGGAAATTGCAAATGTTTTTCCTGCCAACATGTCAACTTTCCCTTGCACCTATCTAGGACTTCCCCTACATCTGGGTAGAGTGCGAAGACATCACCTTCAGCCACTGATTGACAAAACTACTAGTAGGATGGCATCCTGGAAAGGAAAGATGCTAAGCAAGGGTGGAAGATTAGCCCTGATAAAATCAACAATGTCGGCAATACAAATTTTCCATTTGTCGGTTTTTCCAGAAAATAAGTGGCTACATGATCAATTGAACAAAATCAGTCGCAACTTCCTCTAGACAAATCAGAACCCAAATGTTCATCAAGGTACTAAACCGATATGCCTTATAAACTGGAAACAAACTTGCCTCCCTAAAGTTGTTGGCACAACTGGTGGTGTTAACGTTAACTGTATGAGTCGTGCATTGAGATTGCGCTGGCAGTGGCTGCACTGGAAGGACCCAAACCGACCATGGGTAAACTTACTTCCACCATGCTCAGCAAAAGACAGAGACCTCTTTCAAGCATCCACAGAAATTTTGCTAGGCGACGGAACAAGATGTAGCTTCTAGCATGATAATTGGATAACCTTTGTGCCCTTCCACATCTTGGCGCCAAATGTATACGCCATTTGTACTAGGAAATCGATTAATGTAAACAAAGCACTCAACCAGAACACCTAGGTTAGAAGTCTTCACAAAATCTCTTCTCTCCGGGAACTACGAGAACTGATTACTATAGCAACGGCCATTGCTGATATTGATATTAACGTACGGGAAAGGGATGACATAAGGTGGCGTTGGACTACAAATGGCGAATTTTCGGTCAAGTCAGCATATAACTGTCAATTTGTTGGCATGTGCCGATCGTTGATCAACTCCCAATTTTGGATGGGAAGTGCTGAGCCGAAATGCAAATTTTTTGCATGGACCCTCATCAAGCATAAAATCCTAACGGCCGATAATATCATTAAATGAGGATGGCCATGCTCCGTCTTCTGTCCGCTATGCCTGACTGAACCAGAAACAGCTCAACATATTGCTTGTGCATGCCCTTTTACAACACAGGTCTGGACCAAGCTGATTGCACACTTGCACATAGTTGGCGCCCCACCGTTGCCGAGCTGCGAGTCCGCGCAGGGGTGGTGGCACAAGGCTTCAAAAGCAGTTGCGCGGCATCATCGAAAGGTATTCAATGGGCTTATTATCTATATGTGGTGGAACGTTTGGAAAGGAGCGTAATAGGCGAATTTTCTGCTCCACTTTTGAATCGTTTGACCATATTAGCGACATAGTGATTGCGGATGTCAATAGTTTCCTACATGCTCGACGTTCAAACCTCTAACTCCTCACTGTAACACCTATTTCTAGAGTTGTGAACCTCAAACCTTTGCTGTTGTAACCTCCCTCTGGGGTCTACACCTATTTATCCCATATATAACTTAACGGACGCTAGCTACAGATAACAGGAACTACTGTCAATATTAATCTTCTTATTCCGATATGATCCACGCAAATTACATGCATGGATTCTCGATCTTAGTAACACCCAAGAAAGAAATAATGCAATGAAAATAGCTATATCCAATAATGTTAATCTTTTGTTTAAACTGTAATGCTGTGACATAAAAATATGAAGTAATTTCAGATATATACAATTATGATAAAAATGTAAGATCTATTCAAAGTTTAGGCCGGTAGAATAATGCCATATAATTTTTCCCTGTTTTTTTTGGCCTTAACGACCAAAAGCCTCAAACACATGCAGGATGACAAGGGTCATGCATTGCATGCATGGTCGCCGATTACACGGAACAAATGAAGCTTAAAACTGAATCAAATTTTATCCGCCTAACAAAAATCGTTCGTTCGGAGTAGCTTTCAAAATCTATCCAACTAATTTACGTATCAATCTGTTTATCGTATCGCACAGATGAATCTGATCTCATCTCATCTCATCTCAATCTCATCGTACGTAGCTACTCCCTATATAAGCGTACGTGCATGCGTGCAGTGATCACTTCATCAACTTTCATTCACCAACATCTCATCGTACAGCTCGCATGGCCATGGCGTCGTCCTCTTTGCGCCTCTTTGTCGTCGTGCTCCTCTGCACCACCGCCTACTCCGGCCGTGCCGTCCCTGCCGCCTCCTCTGACGATGATGCCGGTGTCTCCGGCACCGGCAAGGTCTACACGAAGGTGTGTGAGCCGGCGCGCTTCGCGGCGCTGGGGCTTAACATGACGGTGTTCCAGTACTGCAACGCGTCGTTGTCGTACGGTGAGCGTGTGCGAGATCTCATCGGCTGGATGACGGTGGAGGAGAAGGTCGGTGGCCTCGGCGACTGGACTGCCGGTGCACCGCGCATCGGTTTGCCGGCATACAAGTGGTGGTCGGAGGCGCTGCATGGCCTCTCCACCACCGGCCCGACCACCAAGTTCGACAACCTCGCCACGCCCCATCTCCACTCCGGCACCACCGCCGTCTACAATGCCACCGTCTTCGCCAACGTTATCAACAGCGCCGCTAGCTTCAACGAGACACTCTGGAAATCCATCGGCCAGGTACATTATTGATGAACTGATTGATTAAATCTTCTTTTTTTGTGAGATTAATCTACTACATGACGATGATGACGATGTTGTTGGTGTTGTTAGGCGGTCTCGACGGAGGCGCGAGCGATGTACAACATGGGGAAGGGAGGTCTGACGTACTGGAGCCCTAACATAAATGTGGTGCGCGATCCGAGGTGGGGGCGAGCGTTGGAGACTCCCGGCGAGGACCCCTACGTCGTCGGCCGCTACGCCGTCAACTTCGTGCGGGGCATGCAGGACATCCCGGGACACGAGACGGTGGCTGCCGGCGTTGACCCCAACACCCGTCCGATCAAGACGTCGGCGTGCTGCAAGCACTACGCTGCTTACGACCTCGACGACTGGAACAACAACACCCGCTTCAAGTTCGACGCCCGCGTCGACGAGCGCGACATGGTCGAGACCTTCCAGCGGCCGTTCGAGATGTGCGTCCGCGACGGCGACGTCAGCAGCGTGATGTGCTCCTACAACCGCATCAACGGCATCCCGTCCTGCGCCGACGCCCACCTCCTCTCCCAGACCATCCGGGGAGACTGGCAGCTCCACGGCTACATCGTCTCCGACTGCGACGCCGTCCGCGTCATGACCGACAACGCCACTTGGCTCGGCTACACCGCCGTCGAGGCCAGCGCAGCCTCTCTCAAGGCCGGCCTCGACCTGGACTGCGGCGAGAGCTGGATCAAGGACGCCAACGGCAAGCCGGTCATGGACTTCTTCACCACCTACGGCATGGACGCCGTGAACGCGGGCAAGATGAGGGAGGCCGACATCGACAAGGCGCTCACAAACCAGTACATGACGCTGATGAGGCTCGGCTACTTCGACGACATCGCGCAGTACTCTTCCCTTAGCAAGAAGGACATCTGCAGCGACGAGCACAGGAGCCTGGCCGTCGACGGCGCCAGGCAGGGGATGGTGCTCCTCAAGAACGAGAACAACCTGCTTCCATTGGACGCCAAGAAGGTCGGCCGCGTCAACGTCCACGGTCCTCACGTCCAGGCGCCGGAGAAGGTCATGGACGGAGACTACACAGGTCCTCCCTGCCGGTACGTGACGCCGCGCCAAGGTGTAAGCAAGTACGTGAAGTTCTCACAGCATGCCAAAACCACAATCTACTTTGGTGGCATCAACCTGCACATCGAGAAGGAGGGCAACGACAGGGAGGATCTGCTCCTGCCCATGAACCAGACAAAGGAGATCATCCGTATAGCCGAAGCATCACCGAACCCGATCATCCTTGTGATCTTGTCAGGTGGAGGCGTTGACATCTCGTTTGCGCATGACAACCCCAAGATCGGCGCCATCCTGTGGGCTGGCTACCCTGGTGGTGAAGGGGGCAACGCCATTGCAGATGTCATCTTTGGCGAATACAACCCAGGTAAACAACACTTGATCGATCCATCTGTAAACTGTAATGTCATCTCCTCCGATTAATGCATGGCAAATTCACAACTGATAGATGATCTGGTTTGGTTTAACAGGGGGGAGGCTGCCACTGACATGGTTCAAGAACAAGTACATCAGCCAGCTCCCAATGACGTCCATGGAGCTCCGGCCGGTGCCGAAGCTCGGGTACCCTGGCAGGACGTACAAGTTTTATGACGGGTCAGAGGTGCTCTACCCGTTCGGCTACGGTCTCAGCTACACCAAGTTCGTCTACAAGATGGACACCAACGGCACCGCCGTCACCATCCCCGTCGCCGGCCGGCACTGCAAGAAGCTCAGCTACAAGTCCGGCGTGTCCGCTCCGGCCTGCCCGGCGATCAACGTCGACGGGCACGCTTGCACCGAGACCGTCAGCTTCAACGTGAGCGTCAGCAACAGCGGTGGCAAGGGCGGCAGCCACCCGGTCATTGTGTTCACGAAGCCGCCGGCGGAGGTGGACGATGCGCCGATCAAGCAGGTGGTGGCGTTCCAGAGGGTGTTCGTCCACGCGCGGAGCACCGTGAGCGTGAGCTTCACGCTCAACGTGTGCAAGGCGTTCGGCATCGTTGAGAAGACGGCCTACACCGTCGTGCCGTCCGGCGTCAGCACCGTCCTCGTCGAGAACGGAGACTCGTCGGTGTCCTTCCCCGTCAAGATCAACCTATCTGCTGTTTAGTCGTTTAGATTAGATGTCATCTCCTTTTGCATTTTAGGTTTCTATATTTTTAGAACAGTAGCCCTCCGATTCAGTATCTTGCTGAACATGGGAGTGTTTTAGAATTATCAGTATCTTTGGGTTTAAAGTTAGCAAGATTTTGAACATTTTTCTAGTTAAATAAAGTTTAGCATTTAGCAGTTTGATATTGATGTGTTGCCAATAAGGCTTTTTTGACCCAATCACTTCTTGTTAATTAATACCTCCATGATTATTTATGAGCAGATAAGATAATATAAGATTAAAATATAAGCTACGGTATCCGGAGTTTATCGAAGAGTAATAAGATTTAGATATTAAATTTTATTAGGACTCCGTGTATGAGATTTTAGATAAAAGATAGAAACTTTCTTAGAGATCGATGCTCAACTCAAACTAAGTTCTAGTCTAACATGTCTATGTTAGTATAGTATTTGTTAATTAGATTTGGCTATTTCTTAGTTCTAGGGTTCTTGATTTGGGGGTTTTTCTAGCAAGAAATGCAACAAGCATACAAGTGACAATTTTGTATTGATAGGATGACAACACTAGCCTTGTAATACTAACTGATCTATCTGAATGTTTGCAGTTTTTCTAGCAAGAAATGCAGCAAGCATACCAGTGACAATTTTGTATTGATAGGATGACAAGTAACACTAGCCTTGTAATACTAACTGATCTATCTGAATGTTTGCAGTTTTCTAGCAAGAAATGCAGCAAGCATACCAGTGACAATTTTGTATTGATAGGATGACAAGTAACACTAGCCTTGTAATACTAACTGATCTATCTGAATGTTTGCAGTTTTTCTAGCAAGAAATGCAGCAAGCATACCAGTGACAATTTTGTATTGATAGGATGACAAGTAACACTAGCCTTGTAATACTAACTGATCTATCTGAATGTTTGCAGTTTTCTAGCAAGAAATGCAGCAAGCATACCAGTGACAATTTTGTATTGATAGGATGACAAGTAACACTAGCCTTGTAATACTAACTGATCTATCTGAATGTTTGCAGTTTTTCTAGCAAGAAATGCAGCAAGCATACCAGTGACAATTTTGTATTGATAGGATGACAAGTAACACTAGCCTTGTAATACTAACTGATCTATCTGAATGTTTGCAGTTTTCTAGCAAGAAATGCAGCAAGCATACCAGTGACAATTTTGTATTGATAGGATGACAAGTAACACTAGCCTTGTAATACTAACTGATCTATCTGAATGTTTGCAGTTTTTCTAGCAAGAAATGCAGCAAGCATACCAGTGACAATTTTGTATTGATAGTATGACAATTGAAGTTGGCTTCTTAAACTATTGTGAAAGTGACTGGAGTAATAATCTGCTACTCTGCTAGTTTTGCATTCACCTTGCTTAAACGGCCTTCATTTGTTTGATACAGCAGAAGAAAAGGCAAAGAAACTTTGCAATTCTTATCTATGGAGAAACAGATATGGCAGCCATGGCACTGTCCTAGTATTCAATTACAAGAAATCTATGCTTAATCAGTTGCAGGATCAGCTTCAATAAAGTAGCAACCACAAAGCTCCCAACTGAGCAAGTGCCTCTGCTTTAAACCTGTCCATCCATTTCAGATCATACACACATGCACACCTTTACAACAGTCTGAAAATCTTAGCATTTTCCTGTTCTTGTGGTTCCTGACCTGTACCACAACTAGACTGAAGACCAAGTTTATTCATGCACCAACATCTCTATTGCATCAAGGAACCCTAAGAACACAGGTTGCATTGTATAAATACATACACCATGAGCACGTACGCCCAGAATGTTACAGTAGATTTGTAAACAACAACAGATACAACCACATAATTACTGCATGCAAATCTGCCTTCAATATAATAGCAGGGCCTTATTTAGCATTACCAGATTGTCACATCCTGGTTGCAGGATTGGCCATCTTGCAGAATACCTCAGGGCAGCTGTAGTCCCACGTAGTAGATGTCGTCAGCACCGGACATGCGAAGCTGCTGCTGCTGCTGACGCTGCTGTCATCGATCTCCCTCCAAATCTGCTCCATGGGGTATCCATCCATCTCACTCTGGCTGCTGCTCTTAAACCCTCTTGCGATGCAGCTGCTGTCATCTACGGTGATGATCGGCGGCAGCGTGTCCGCCAGGAGGCAGGACTGGTATGTCAGTGACGACGAGGAGGAAGACGGCGACATGTCCGTCTTCCTCTCCTGGGCTTTCTTCCTCATGTGCGTCCTCCAGTAGTTCTTGATCTCGTTGTCCGTCCTCCCCGGCAGCCTCCGTGCAATCCTAGACCACCTACACATATAGACAATTATACATAGATAGATTGAATCGTCGAACTGCATCATGAAAAGGGATTCTTTTAGATATATCACCTGTTACCCCAGCGAGCATGGAGGTGAATGATGAGGCATTCCTCTTGGGGAGACATGCGGCCATGCTTGAGGCCGGGGTGGAGGTAGTTGACCCAGCGGAGGCGGCAGCTCTTGCCTGTTCGATTGAGCCCTTGATGGACAAAGGAGAATCAAGCAAGGAGAGAGTGGTACGTGGATTAGAGACGAATCGAGACATGCTGTGGTTGCGAGCTCGGATTGCAAAAAGATATAGCTACCTAATTTCAATTTGCAGGTCCCCCACCCCTCAAACCTGAGACTTTGGCAACGAAATCCCAACGACGGTCACCGAACAGGCGGACAGTGCATACCAGTTGCAGGTCCTCCTGCTCCGTCCATGGCCCCTTGCGCATCTCCTCCCTCACTGTCACCATGTCCTTGGATTCGATCTTGCTGATCTTGATCTCCACCTCCAGGCTCCAGGATCTCCAGCCAGCTGATCGCGAGCTTGCTCTTCGTCTTGGCTGTGTGCACTGCTTTGCTAGCTTTTGCCTCTATTTATAGGCAACTTAACCGCGAGGAGGTTCTTCCCTCTTGCGGCGATGACGTGCATGGTGGCTGGTTTTTACTGAGTTCTTGAATGGTGAATTTGATTTTACATATCCAAACCTACCAGCTGATCTTGCTAGGTTTCTCCCAAAATTAAGAGTCGCCGTATCTAATGTTGTTTTTTGATGCTTAATAAGACTGCCATCTCCACACTAATAACCTTTTGCACCTTTCATCCGGTTTTTTTTTGAGTGATTTTACGGTCCTTATCAGAAGGTACGGGAGATGTCATATTTTTCAGTGTTAATTTTGGTATTTGTGTTAAGAGAAATTTTACGGTCCTTAAAGGGGTACCAAGAGGTATCACATTTTTCAGTGTTAATTTTGGTACTTTCTGACACATAAGGTATCAAGAGATACCAAAATTAACACTAAAAAATGTGGTACCTTCTAAAGGACAGTAAAATAACCCTTGTGTTAAAGGTACTGAAATTAAAGAGAAAATTTACAGTCCTTGAGGAGATATCAAGAGGTACCATATTTTTTAGTATTAATTTTGGTACCTCCTGACACACATGAGGTACCAGGAGTTACCAAAATCGCATTTACACGGCAAAATCGGCATAATACTGTTTAGATTCGTTTTACTATGAAATATATTTAAAATTATCATATTATAAAATAGAAGAAGCACATCGTATACCTGACATGGTTCTGACAACATCCGGGTCGATTGATAAGTAATCAAGATGTTAATAAATATGCTGGAACTGTTGACTTTTGTGCATGATTTTATTTCCTGGCGTGGAGAAGAAAGCTGTGTGCATGCATGACGCCACATAATTTATTCTCCTGACCTAATTTCTCCATTGCAGGATTTTATCTCTGAATCGAAAGGTTCTATTAGCATAAAACAAATCCAATTTCCTGCAAGGCTACTGGCCAGGGAGCAACCGAGCAGACACGCAGGCTGTGATGTGGAAGCCACTAATCTCTGGCATCTTACTTTCTCAATGCAACTCGATCGATCTCCCATACGCTGCTCTATCATATCATATCATATCCCCACTATCAAGAACCCTAGAGTTTATGTCTGCTTCATTGTTAATTTGTTTCTGTGACTCATCTCATTCATCTCTGTATCTATCTATCCCTAGCTTGCTGTAATCTCTGACCGGTATAAGAGCTGTTCTTGCTTGCTTCTTTCTCTAGCTGTGGAAGGATATGATCCACTATCGATCTGTAGGACTGATCAATCATCACCAGTGTGCTGCCAATTGCATGGCTTAAGTGAAGTCATTTTCTCAGATATATATGCTCCTGGGATCGATCCCTTCAGGCTTCAGCTCACCTGCACCATGTAAACTTTTCTAATTTGTAAAGTGATATAAAATTCACAAAAATATATATAATACTAACGGTAGAATGCATCGTAATCGTGCTCTTTTTTATTACTTGAGAAGAACCGATCGAGGAAATATTTTTCGTGCTGTTCATTTCTCCATTATTTCTTGTGGTTCACTTCAGACATGATGAGGATCCCACTCCGATTCATCAGCCACCTGATCGTCAATTACGTGCCGATCATTCTCGGCGGGCGATGATACATATGATATGATGGAGACCACCACAAGCTCAAGCTCACTCTCACTCTCACTCTCACTCCAGCAGCTCAAACACTGAAGCTAATGCAAATCTCCTCAGCTAGCCACCTACCTACCTTTTATATGCTGAGAAATTAACTGATAATTTCATGTGGCTTTCTATATTGCCATATATTTATCTTGGTTACCAACTAGATATATATATATATATAGATAGATAGATAGATAGATAGATGCATGGCTGTGAGAGAAGCAACGTACGATCCATCCAGCCGATGATTAACCAAAAGCTCAAGTGATAAGACAAGAAATTCAGAGACTTTTTATCGTCCTGACGACGAATTTGGATCGATGGTGCCGATGCACGCGACGGCAGCAAAAGCGACGTCACTTGAGAATATAATTGAGATGGATGAAACAACAAAATTAAACGGCACCCAATATAATTTGCACGGTTCAATTTGGACTAGTCACTATTCTGAACTCTGAAGGTGAGCTGAGGGAGATGAGCACAAGCATGCGACGTCCACTGCAAAAACTAAGGATATAGATCGATGCTTTTGCGTGTGATGAGATCATGGCAACGAAGGGCAACTTGTCTTGCCATAGGGCTTAGTGGATGTCATCTTATGGTTGACGTATTATATTGCACCATTAGCAACAAGCTAAGGATGTGTTCGGTTGAGCTGTAGATTCTGAAAAAACTGATTTAAGCTGTGGAAAAGCTGTTGTGAGTTGTAGAGAAGCTGTTTGATTGGAATAATTGCGGATTTATATTTTGGTAGTTCGTGAGGTTTAGTTATATTATTAATGCGTAATTTTACGCGTAAATCATTTTAATCATGAAATTTTGTAACGTTTGTATTAAAATTATATGTTTTTAAATTACACTAAAAATATATATTTTACTAAAATTTTACTTTTTCGGAATTTACATGAACTGATGTCTTAATAGTATTGTAGGTAATACTCATTTAAAGTTGAACTGAGAATCTGTGAAATCTAAGTTATACTAACTTTTAAATTTGAACTACGAGAGTTACGAGAATCTGCAGATTCTAAAAAAACTGGATGATCAAAAAAGTTGTTTAGTTTAGATTCCAGTTTCCAAGAAGCTGGTTCAAAAATCTAAAACCTAGTATGATTATAAGCTAGCTTGTCCATGTGTGGACATGAATCAGACATGTGGATTGTGCAGAATGGTAGTATACTGTGTGCATGCTGCAGCTGTTTGAAGCTAACATAGAATATATACTGTTGGTATCTGCTCCAGTTTTGTTTATGGACCAACACCATTTTCTCGTCAAAAGTCGCCGACCAAATACCGACTTTGTTAGGAGATGGCGTTGACGTGAAATCTTTCTCTTCTCTTCTCTTCTGAACCATAAGTAATTAATTAAATACCTGAGCTGAGCTGAGCTGAGCTTTACTTGTTTGATTCATCATCATCATCAGAGGAGTGATGAGAGATTGTATTACGGCTTGTTTGAAGTGGCAGCCCATTTACTCTGTATGTATGTATGTATATAAATGTTGGGTGACGAACGGCCCAGTATATTTTGCTTGCATCCGCTAGCGCAGAGAGATTTGATAATTTGCAGATTTCAAGAAGCGATTTTGCATTTTTGTCGTTCGGGACAACTGTCATTGTTGGCTCAGGTGGTCCTACGTATCAGTCTCAGAAGCGGCATCATAATCAAAGTGCACATCTTGATAGTGGCAAATTATCGATTTTTTCGCTAGCGCGGCTTTTCTATAAATAATATTTTCATGGAATTTTTTATAAATAGTTGTAAACATTTTTTTTGATATTTTATGTTGTTTTTTTTTGAAATTATATCATTCATAAGTTTCAAATACATGGTTTCCTACATGAAGTTATCGTGGTTATGTGCATATAGATATAGATGTCAAGAATATTTTGTTCCTTATCTTAAAAATGATTTGTGGTAATTTCCTAATATCCCAAAATACAGTTTTTTTAAACATTTTGTTTGGAAAAACCACTTGTTTGGAACAGAGTATTTTACACCAGTGCTCTGTTTCTAGTCCTCTGCTTTTCACTTACTCTGTTTCCGTCCTAGTAATCAACATCAGTGCTCTGTTTTTACGATGCATGCCTACTTCCTCTGCCTGACTTATTTGGAACAGACTATTTTACGAAAATTTCAAAAGATTTAGTTAAATTCATGCAAAAAAAATATGTTTTCCAAGATGCCTTAACGGCTAGGTCAAAGTATACTAGTTTAGTATCGAACTAGTGTTAATAAGGGGTTGTTTGGATAACAGGGGCTAAAGTTTAGCCCCTGTTACATCGGATGTTCGGATGCTAATTAGAAGGAGTAAATATGAGTTGATTAAAAAACTAATTGCAGAACCTCTAGGCTAATTCGTGATACGAATTTACTAAGCCTAATTAATCCATCATTAACACACTGTTACTGTAGCACCACATTGTCAAATCATAGATTAATTAGGCTTAATAGATTCGTCTCGCAAATTAGCCTAAGGTTTTGCAAATTAGCCTAATTAATCCAGAAAGTGACTTCTGCTTCTAGCTAAGCTTCATAATGATGGGTTAGATTTTGAGCATCTTCGACGCGAATGAGATATTGTAGCCTTGCACGAAGCAAGTCTAAACATCTTGTTGTCTCCTACTTCAGCCGAACTGCCACCAGCGGAAGCCAGAAAATAATCACATGCAACACATTAGTACAAAGATTTAGTTAAATTCTTGTAAAAAAACAATATATTTGAAAATCAATATTTTGCTATGATTTGCGCTAATTAAGCAAGGAAATGTTACATAATATCACACTTAGCTATCTAGCTAGGATATGCACGAGGCACTAGTTAAGTATCGAGCTAGGTAGCTGATAAACAAAGTAGCGTAGCTAGCTTGCTTGCTGTTATCCACCAGCCGGAGTAGTTGGCCAACAGATCGATCGAGATAATTCGTGGCAATGGCTTGCGATGATCGAGAGAGCTCTCGAGTAGACAGACAGACAGACTGAGACAGTCCCTGTTTTGGAAAGATAAGGAGGCATATATGGACTGACGAACTGCGTGCTGCGGCGACCCGACAAAGCAAGCAAAGGGAGGAATCGGTAGGTCAAAGCATGCAGATCCTACCAACCCTTTGCGAGTAACGACGCGAAGTGATATACTCGTATGAGCAAGAGCAAGCTAGCTGTCCTCCATCTTCCACCTCCAGCCCAGCCCGTAGGTACTCTGTTTTTCATCAACCTACCTGCGATCGACCAGCTGCATCCTTGTTTCGTAGTTTGCGGCAGCGGCACACAAGAATTGAAATGGGTAGCTGCAGCTGCTGCTCCGATCCATCCATCTATTTATTCACTTCACTCCTGCAGCTGCTCCTCACGACGACAAGCAACAGCGATCGATCGATCGATCACGTATCGTGAGCACTGCAGCTTGTAGCTACGAAGCTTGAGGACATGGCGCTCCGACGCCGTTCGTGCCTCCTGACGGCCATGGCCATGGGGGTGCTGGTCGTCTCCTGCGTCGCCGGCACGGCGACGGCCAAGAAGACTGGCCAGCTGACCGTCTTCTGGGGCCGCAACAAGAACGAGGGCACTTTGAAGGAGACCTGCGACACCGGCATCTACATGTCGGTCGTCATCTCCTTCTACAGCGTGTTCGGCCACGGCCGCTACTGGGGTGACCTCTCCGGTCACCCGCTGAACGGAATCGGCGACGACATCAAGTACTGCCAGTCCAAGGGCATCTTCGTTCTACTCTCCATTGGCGGCGGCGGGAAGGACTACTCGCTGCCGTCGTCGCAGTCGGCGGCCGACGTCGCCGACAACATCTGGAACGCCCACATGGACGGGCGTCGCAAGGGCGTGTTCCGGCCGTTCGGCGACGCGGCCGTGGACGGCATCGACTTCTTCATCGACCAGGGCGCGCCAGACCACTACGACGAGCTGGCCAGGAACCTGTACAACTACAACAAGATGTACCGCGGCAGGACGCCGGTGAGGCTGACGGCGACGCCGCGGTGCGCGTACCCGGACGGGCGCGTGGAGAGGGCGCTGCAGACGGGGCTGTTCGAGCGCATCCACGTCCGCTTCTACGACGACGCCAAGTGCTCGTACAACTCCGGCGGGCTCTCCGGCGTGATGGAGCAGTGGAACAAGTGGACGGCCAAGTACCCGAGGAGCGAGGTGTACCTGGGGCTCGCGGCCGGCAACGTGGCGGGGAAGAACGACAACGTGCACGTGAAGGCGCTCTACTACGACCTGCTGCCCAACGTGCAGAAGGCTCCCAACTACGGCGGCGTCATGCTCTGGGACAGGTTCTCCGACGTCCAGACCGGCTACGGCAAAACCCTCAAGAACTGGGCTTAATCTACACTAATTATATATATAATTATGTCATGTAGTGGACGAATAAATGGAGATCCGTAATGAGATCTCTCAAGCTGTTTGTTTGTTGATTATCAATCGAATAAGTTTGTCTACAGTGTTTTCATGTTGGAGAAATTTTGATAAGATTTAGGGGGTGTTTGGATATCGTGTACTAAAGTTTAGCGCTTATCACGTCGGACGTTCAGATGTTAATTAGAAAGACTAAACATGAGTTAATTATAAAACTAGTTGCAAAACCCTGGACTAATCCGCGAGACGAATTTATTAAGCCTAATTAATTGATCGTTAGCTCATTTTTATTGTACCACTACATTGTCAAATCATGATCTAATTAGGCTTAATAGATTCGTCTCGTGAATTAGCTTAGGGTTCTACAATTAGTTTTATAATTAAATAACTGTTATGAACCATGACGTGGACTAACATGAATATAAAAATACTGAACTATATACACATGTATATATAAATTAGAGACCCCTAATTATTTTCTTGAGCCCTAATTTTTTTGGATCAGTCTTTTCTTGTGTGCGCGCTGTACCATCAAACCATGTAGACGTCTCAGAATCAAACTAGCGTTATTAATACGAATACAGATGCAAACAAACTCAAAGTAATTTGCTCTAATAACAATTACACGACGTTGCGTTGCTTGGAAGCATTTGCGTTAATGGAGGAGAATTGAGTTTGGTGGATGCATTGGATATTAAACGAAATCTTTGATGGCCTTGCCGTAGTAGCCATCGTAGGCGGTGTCACCGCTTCGATCCCACAGCATGGCGCCGCCGTAGTTGCGCGCCCTCTGCATCCTCGGCATCACTCCGTAGAAGAGCGACTCGGGGTTTATCCACCCGTCCGTCGTCTGCGACGCCGGCAACCCCACGTACACCTTGCTCGCCGGGAACCGCGACGTCCAGGCGTCCCAGTGCTCCCAGTCGAAGCCGTCCGCGTTGGTCTTGTTCGTGCACGCCGCGTCGCTGTAGAACCGCGGGTGGATGCGCGCCACCAGCCCCGTCCGCAGCGCCCCCTCCACGTTCGCGTCCGGGTACCCACACCTCGGCGTCGCCGTCACCAGCACCGCCTTGCCACCGTTGCGGCTCCTGTAGCCCGCGAGGCGCCGGACCAGCACGTCGTAGTTTGCCGGCCCTCCGCGGTCGATGTAGAGGTCGACGCCGTCGAGCACGGCGTCGCCGAACGGGCGGAAGACGTCCCTGCGGCCGCCGCCGAGGTAGGCGTGCCAGAGGTGGTCGGCGACGTCCTTGGCCGAGCTGGCAGTGGGAAGACAGTACTGGTCGCCGTCACCGCCGATGGAGAGGAGCACGGTGATGGCCTTGGACTGGCAGTGCTTGACATCTGCGCCGACTGTGTAGACGTCATGGCCGGAGAGGTCGGTCCAATATTTGCCGTGGCCGAAGACGCTGAAGAAGGAGATGATGACGGTGGTGTAGGTGCCGGTGTCGCAGGCCTCCCGCAGCGAGCCCTCGGTGCTGTTGCGACCCCAGAAGACGGCGAGCTGGCCGGTCTTTCCGGTGGCAGTGACGAGGCAGGGGAGGAAGACGACTAGCGCCGCTAGCATCGTCGTCGTCGTCGTGAGGAGGCGCGCCATAGCTGCCGTGAGCAAGAATCCAACAGCACGATGGAATATACGCATGTGATCTGCAGGCATCGATATATATAGGGTTAATTGCATGCATGGATGTGGCTGCAAGTGTGCAACTTGTTCATACACATTGACCTTGACGTTGACGCGGGAAAACCGAGTCAATAAATACGTGCGCCGGAATTTTTTGTTGCTGGTTTTTGTGCAGGCAATTTGGCTCAAAATATTATATTTATGGACAAATGTAGGGAGTATTATGTAGCAAGTAACGGAATGGGGAAGGTAAGAAGTGTTTTCTGCTAAATGATCTAACAGAACTGCTGTCCATTGAATTACATATTGAATATGGAGATCTCACGTGTGCACATAAGCTAGTACATGTGCATATGATACTTCTCCACTGGAGTAATTGTAATTAGACAATGTCTTTGATGGCGCGGCCAAAGCCGGTCATCTTGTCGTGGTAGCGTTCCCAGATCATCACGCCGCCGTAGTTGGCCACGTCCTGCACCGACCACCGCACGCTCTGCCGTATCGTCTGCGGGTCCACAAACCCGCTCGTCTCCTCCGACGCCGGCCACCCCACGTACACCCGCGCCTTGGGGAACCGCGACGACCATGTGACCCACGCGCCCCAGAACGGCCGCGTCTCGAAGTAGTTGTAGTCGCAGCTGCTCTCGTTGTAGAACCGCACGTGCAGTCGCTCGAACACCTCCAGCTTCCGCATCGTCCGCTCATCGTCCTTGAGCGCCAGCGAGCACACCGGCGACGCCGTCAGGTACACCGCCTTACCGCCGCGGCGGACGAAGCTCTGCAAGCGCCTGGCGAGCTCGTCGTAGTGCTCCCACCCGCCGTGGTTGACGTAGAAGTCGACGCCGTCGAGCACGGCGTCGCCGAACGGCCTGAACACACCCCTGCCGCCGCCGCCGAGGTAGCCGTTCCACAGGTGGTCGGCGACGTCCAGGGCCGACTTTGCGGAGGGCAGAGAGTACTGGTCTCCCTCGCCGCCAATGGAGATCAGGACGAGGATGCCCTTGGACTGGCAGTGCTTGATGTCGGCGCCGACGCGGGCGACCGGGTGGCCGGAGAGGTCAGTCCAGTACTTGCCGTGGCCGAAGACGCCGAAGAAGGAGATAGCAACGGTGGTGTAGAGGCCGGCGTCGCAGGTCTCCTGTAGAGAGCCCTCGTCCTTGTTCCGGCCCCAGAAAACGGTTAGCTGGCCAGTCTCGCCGGCGGCTGCTGCGCCATTGAGGAGGAGGAGGAGGAGTACGACAGAGCTGCAAACCAGAGTAAGCAGCAGATGTGGCCGGCGTTGGAGCGCCATCATCGATCTCAACGTTAACGTTCGTGCTAAATCGAATCATCCGTAGCGTCTATATATATAATTCATTAGTTACCGCGCATGCATGCACGCATGCACGCACGCACGTAAGTACGGATTAGGGCGCCGTTTAATTTGTAAATGGAAGCCAGCCATGCATGCAAGCAGATTGCAGATTGCAGACAGTCTCTTCCTGCGTGCTGCAGCTTGCAGATGGCACCGATCTCTCCTCGATTGACTTGCATCGTCAGCTCCATGCAAGTCCAAGTTTGATCTTTGGTCATAATCTGGGTGGCATATATACTGGAATGCAGTGTACGTTGGAAAAACTAAAGATTTATTTTCAGAGGAGGCGTGCAATGTTTTTCTTGCGTGTTCATGTTTATCTGCTTGATTTGGGGGCTCTCGTTGACCGAACAAGAATCGTACTGTTCTCGATTGGATTTCAACTTTGGCGCGCGAGGAAGCTTATCACGAATATCAAGGTGAAAACAAATAAATTTAGGTTCAACATTTTTAAAGTAAATTTGACGAGCTTTAAAAAATTGTAAATCTAAAACCTATGATAATAAATTTCTGGCACGATAATAGGCTTAAGACCCATATCCATATTGATGTCCCTTCGTTTTAGGGCTAAACTTTAGCTATTCGGACGATTAATTAGAAATATTAAATATGATTTAATTATAAAATTAATTGTTGAATTTCTAGGTTAATTCGCGGGATGAATCTATTAGACTTAACTAGATCCTGATTTAACGATGTGGTGCTAAGTAAAAATGTGCTAACGATGAATTAATGAGGTTTGATAAATTCGTCTCACGAATTAACCTAGCTAACGATTCTGCAATTAGTTTTATAATTACTTCATGTTTAATCTTCTAATTAACATCGGAACATCCAATGTGACAAGAGCTAAGCTTTAGCTTAGGATAATAAAGGGTGCACCACTTCAAACGATGGTATATTTTATTGAATTCGAGAAGATACATAAAGAATAAAAATTTTGCGCCTCTTAGCCCTATGTGTGTATGTCATATGTGCACAAGCAACACTGGCGTGTCGGTACAAAATTCACATCTGAATTCTAAAATTTCGTAAAAAACTGAGAATTCTATAACTATTAAATGATTTATATTTTTTTCGATTTTTCCCAAAAATACTCCGTCCCTTCGTTGCCAAAACTTATTTTTATCTAAATATTTGATCATTCGCCTTATTCATTTTTTTAAAAAATATTACTTATTTTTTTGTAATTTATTTTATTATTAAAGGTAATTCAAGCATAATTTATATTTTTTTGCATATTTACATAATCTTTTTTGAATAAAATAAATAATCAAATGTTATGATAAAAATCAATGCCGCCATTTAAAATGAAACCTAGTATGAAGACCTTAGCTTTGATTGCACGACATCGGATGTTTGGACATCAATTCGAAGCACTAAACGTAAATTAATTATAAAAATAATTGCAGAATCGGAGGATAATTCGCGAGACGAATTTATTAAGCCTAATTAATCCACAATTAGCAAATGTTTACTGTAGCAACACATTATCAAATCATGACGTAAGTAGACTCATTAAATTTGTTTCGTGAATAATCCACCGATTATGTATGAGTTTTGTAAATAGTCTATATTTAATGCTCTAAAATAGTATCTAAATATTCGATATAACAGGGCGACACAATACGGGAGCGGTTTCTCGGAGGGCGGACTGCAGAGGGCAGTCGGGCTTCGCAGCCGCCCGATCTTAATCGGACGGTGCGAAGCCCCTTCGCTCTCTCCGAAACCTACTGCGAAGTGAGTCCCACCGGTGCGAAGCCCCCGTCGCGCGCCCGTTCGATTAAAATCAGACGACGATGAGGGCTGATTTCTCTATGCAGTCGACGAAGGATGTCAAATCAAATCGACGCAATACACCCCTGATTAACACTAGCTACCCGAAGCTATGTAGCTTAAGACCTAAGTTATGTGTAGGTCAAACTAGCTAGTATATATAAAGAGAGAGTATAGCTTGTGACCACGTGTACGTAAGTCTAGGGTTTATTCAGCTAGCCATCTAGGAAGTTGCTTCGAACTTGCATATATGTATATATATAGTGTACGTATAGCTAAGCTTATCACTTGTCGATCGATCCACCCGTACGTGACGACGACATTCAGCTAGTAAATTTCACGGAAATTCCTCCCAATCTTAATTAGTTCATCTGAATACAAATAATAATCATTTTAATGTTTAGATGAGTCACTCTGTGAACCAAAGTGTTTCTCCTCTTCTTCTAAAACATTCCTGCGAATAAAAACACTAAAAATGGGGCATGCTCTATTTAACATTACCTTGATATGTGTAATTCTGTCTAAAACGACTAATATTTATACACCGAAAAAGTATATATGCATCTATATGTCCCGTTTACTTTCATAAATCAAACAATCTAACTACCGGCCGCATGCGTTGTATCGTACGTACGTGTTTGAAGCTAGCCAGTGTTTGGTTCCAAGCTGAACTAAATCTACTTCTCTCACGAAAAATAACTTTTTTTAAGTATAAATTTGGAATCAAGTTGGACTCTGATGCTTTTCTACTTCTGTTTTTCTTTTTTTTTTTGTTTTTAGTATAAATTGGATAATATGAATTCAAGGTGTCTCGATTAATCTAACATCATTATGGTTTGTATTGGATTTCATAATTGCATGAGATAGCTATATAGTTACCGGTTACTTTACGAGATAAATTATAGACTTTTTTATTTATCTAATTTATTTTTCAGTTATTAAGTTACATCAATATTGAATGTTTCCTATTTACATATATGTCTGAATTATTATAATTGATGAAAATTATGTTAGTTATAGAAAACTCATAACGATTTTTTCACAATAACTTCAACCAAACGAATTTCAACTTTTCCACAGTAGATAATTCACACAGTTTTTTTACAGCAGACAACTCATAACGATTTTTTCATACCTCAGGGCAGCTCACAGCTCAGAAGAGTATCCGAGTATTATATTAGCTAATTGATTAGACTTATATTACCTAGTCAACATTGACCTCGTCGATCGTTTTAACTAGTACTCTAGCTACTTGCATTGGCTGGCAGCTTGAAGGCAAATTAAGGTTGACGATCCATACGCGTACGTAACCTGAATATTTTCTCAAATAGTTTAATTGTTCAAATGAGTTATCGAGTTTAATATCTAAGAAGTTATACGACCTTAGTCGTCATAAAATACAAGAGTTTTGCAAACTAGTTGAGCTTGAGCGGTCCGTGTGTTAGCTTAATTAGCGTGATCATGACTGAACGTCGTTACTTTCAGTCCTACACCAAGCCAAACACTTTTTCTGAGGAGTCTCATTGAGAGGGCTTCAGAAAAATCAAAAGTTACACTTTTTCCGAGGAGTCTCATTGAGAGGGCTTCAGAAAAATCAAAAGTAGTGGAGCAGGATCTAGCCAGCTTCAAGTATTTAACTTTAATTTTAGTGCAGACTCTATATATCAAATTTGAAACATCTGTTCCATTTAGCCGGCCAATATTGCAATATAATTCAAATAACGTGTATCAATCATCGGATAAATATAATTAAACATTACAAAATGAAGTGGGAACTTAAATTAATTGGGATCGTCGTCGTCGTCGTAGCTTCTGACGTACGTATATACATATACTACGTACGATACGTTGCCGCAAGTGTAGTTTCTACTATATACTTATTGGCATTGTAATTACTAATTAAAAGTATTCGTATATGAATATGTGTTTAATGGATGATATGTTTTCCAACTCATATAAATTGGATTAATTCATAGTTGTGCAGGTCGTCGTCGTCGACGTTATCATCATGATGTTCCGACGAGCCAGATGACAGTACTGTCATCGTCGTGGGCACGGCGGCGCCACCTGCACCCTGCAGAGGCAGCGGTCGTCGGTGGCGGCGCATGTGCCCGCCCAGCGCCTGGCCGGTGGCGAACACCAGGCCGCACGTGTCGCACCGGTGCGCCGGCGGTGTGGACGACGACGACGACGCCCTGCGGCCGCCCTTGCCGCCGGGGCGCGCGCCGAGCAGGAGGTCGAGGCCGTCGGCGCGCACCCGCGGCCGCTTGTGGCTGGTCCGGTGGCCGCCCAGCGCCTGGAACGTCGCGAACCGCCGCCCGCAGCTCCGGCACTGGAACTCGCCGTCGTCCGCCAGCTGCAGCCGCTTCACGCCGCCGCCGCCGCCCTTGCCGATCACCTTGCTCGCCGGCGACAGTGTCAGCAGCAGCATTAGCTTCCCCGAAGGCGGCGATCGTCGAGCAGCAGTGCTGGTAGCCGCCACCTCCATCATCGTCGGCATCTACTAGAGCAGAAGTGGCAATTAACCAGCTATCCAACTATCGAATGTTCTAATCGCAAGGCAGCAACCGATCTATATAGAGGTTTTTGCGTTGACTTGAAGTCAACGTCAAGCACTCGCTCGATCCGCCATGAGAAATTGCAGTGTGATTTAATTGGATTTCGGACCGTGTAAACGCGGGCCATTGTGACGTAGTACGCGAGGACGCGACCGAGGCCACAAACCCGCATCCGGCCGTCCGTAGCGCGCTAAGATTCGTGCGGAAGCTACCGGGAAGCTACGTGCACACGGATTTGTGCACACGGGAGTATATATATATGTATGCGTGCCGTACGTGTTTTCAAAGGAAGAATTAATTAATAGCGTGTGTGGATATGTATATATATATATATATATATACACACATTGCATACGATGTTGTCACTGCAAATGGGAACAAGTTGAGCGTGTTAATTGGATATATGTGTGTCATTATTATCTCTAGTGTCCATAGGATAATGGATATATATATATATATGGATTAAAGTAATTAACTAATAACCAGTGGGTGAGACTAGGACTTGTTCATCATGCATGCAAGGTGATTGGCACTTAATTAACAATGAGTAAATAGCTAGCTTCAAAGAAGTTGTTGGTGTCTCCCACAAGGAGGAAAGTAGATAGACTAAGGGCTGTTTGGGGAGCTTTTGAAGCTAAAACAAACAACAAACAATTCAGATTCTTGTTTAGATTATATACGTGAATCATTAGCTGTATAACTTGGAAATGAACTAGAGTCAAGCTTGAGAACACCAACTTCTCCATATTCTCATCAGCTAGATACTCAAATTATCCCGCTACTCAGACTAGCTAGCTACTGAGAATCTCTAACTATCAGACTCCAAACAAGTCCTAGGTACATAACATGTTGGTTTACACACATATATATACCCTTAATATCGTATCAAATATCAATCTAATGTAAGCTCCAATTAATGGTTGAGCTTAATAAAACTCAGGTTTTTAATTTATTAGGAGCATAAGACAATGATTTTGCTTAAAGTCACTAGTCAAAATATAATAAAATCCAACGCAAACTAGTGGTTAAGTTTCTTCCTATTATTCAAGACGTTTGGTGGGAAATTGATCGTTAAGGCAATGCAAGTTGGGCATTCAATTCGTTTTGGTTTTTTTCAATGAAATTTCAATTGGGCTAGTATTGGTTGTTTTTAATTGCAATAACATCCAAAAAAATATCAATCCTACTAGCTAAGATGGTTTCTTAAATTAATTATGTTATTACGTCATTCAAATTTGAGCTTAAAATTATGGTTTATTAAAATTATTTTTTTATTGACAACTTGTTACGATTTCGATTAGACTTGTATCTAGAGTTGTCTAAAATAAGTTGTTTTACAGTTTAATCTGTATTTCGAATGTTTATACCCTAAAAAGTCTCATTTTCTACGCTATCTTTAGTACTAGATTGTATTTAAAAGGGAAAATAAGAAAAACACATATTAATTAATAATTTATTAATATCTAAAATCATATCTAAAACAATTTTTTTATATCAAATAATAAAAAGATTTGTTTTTTATATCGAAGAACAGATTCGACACTACACAAGTTCCCAAGAATTCATCTTTGGGTTGTCGTCAGGTTCTTCCTCCCCTGTTCTTCGTGTCTGCTCTGCTTTGCTTCCTCCCCCAAAACTCACAGCTTGGAAAGCCATAGGCGCTCTTCGTCCCCGGCAACCTCCATTTCCTGTAGCATTCGTATGTAAGTCACGGCGAGGGCGCCGCCTCCGTCCCCTCGCCGTCAGAGCCGTGACACCCCGCCCCGCGTCTGTGTCCGCCTCTGTTTCTTGATTCGTCAGGTCCTGTCAAACTTGCTCCTCCTGATTTTTTCCGGTCCAGGAGCCTGCGGCCCGTGGCATGGCGCCGCTGCGCGGGGCCAAGCGCCGCAGCAAGGCGGCGGCGGAGAAGAAAGCTGCAATGGCGGCGGCCGCCGCGGCGGGAGGTGCGCTCGGAGCAGGCGGCGGCGACTGGTGGGACGGCTTCTGCATGCGGATGTCAGGTGCGTCTATCTGTGTCTCCGGTGGTGCTGGCCGTACGTCTCGGCAAGATTTGTGCGGATTGTGCGGCATGTCAGTGTTTTGGTGGCGATTTTTAGATCTAATTTGTATTTCTAGGGTGCCAAGTTTGCTGATGCATTACAGGAACAACTACAAGTAGGCTAAATTTTCTATCGCGTGGACGGATTAGTGGAATTAATCAATCACAATGATATGATCATCTCCTAGCACGATCACCTCTTCATGCTGAGCAGTTTGTCTCCTCCTTGCCAATCAAAACCGCAACACTGCAGCACCTCTAGCTGTATCCACACATATAGAGGGTTGAACATAGAGCGCCGGTGTGTTAGCTTCGCACACAACTAGGGTTTGGCTCGAGAGGAGTGACAATTAGAGTTTATCTCGAGGTTGATACAGCATCTATCCCTCTGCCCTCGACACATCTATTGGTTCAGAGATAAATGAGATGGGACGATTTCGTTCCACTTTTTTTGATGGGATCGTCTCATCTCGTGTTTGGTTGCGAGAGATGGGCATGTCCTAGTTTCATGTTTGGTTGGTGGGTTCAGAGAAATGTAACTCTGCCTTAAAACACCGTCGGCCTGTCTCGAAACCCCCGACCCATCCCTGAAACCTCTGGCTTCGCCCACTCCAAACCAAACACTGTAAAAAATGGGACCATCCCGTCCTGTCCCACCTCGTCCCTCGAACCAAACGCCGTTCCTATTATGATCCCTATTCGAATTGAGTCATATATACAAATTGTATTCAAGTAAGTCGTTGCAACCCTAAGTGTGTGACCTTGTAGGTTCATGTATATTTGGTCACAACCCAAAAACACCTTTTAAGTTGACGTGTAAGTAGCGCAATGCCATAACCTAGTAATCCATATTGAGCCCAAAAATATACATAAAGATCATATCGGTTGAACCTGTGGTGTACCCATGTACGATTCCCTTCGCTTCAAAATATTGAGTAAGCTTTAAGATGAGACCTGTGCTATCATTTCAATAGATCATCATTTGCTTGATCATATACCAGATTGCTTAACACATGATTGAGGGCCTAACCATCCACTTCCACAATCTATTACATTGAGAGCCTAGAGATATCTCTCACATTTACTAAGAGGAGCAAACTCCATCTTTATCATACGCATTCCACTACAAGTTAAATAACAAAACCGAAGACTATCTTTGTAACTACTAGTTACAAAATAGCATTTGGTAGCGCATAAGTAAACTATTACACATGTTGAGAATTATGATGATGTCATGTTGTGGTAATATTTTCTTAGAAGTTGCAAGACTTATCTAGTCCTAATATGGTGAGTTAGTAATATTGCATGAAGCACATTGTTCACAAAATGGTAGTATTACTCTGTCTAAATATCTTAAGGAAAGGGAGATGGCTCCTAAGATATTACTTATATCTAAACACAGACAACTGAAAGACTTATTCCTGTACATTCGATGATTGAGCTTACTCTCATCATTCTTGTCTACTTAACTACAAACGAGTTCCAAAATAAAGCTTGATGCTTATCTAAATTATAACAATCACCTGATGCATTTTTTTGGCAATATGAATGGATATTACACCATTCAATGCTAGCTGAAATGGGTTAATTTTGTATGACTAGCTCGTTATCCTGGATTACGGGGCACGCTAACTTTAGTTTTAGGAAGTGTTAGACCCTACTGGTTGTGCAATGGCTAATTTGTTGATCGATGCCACTTTCTAATTTGGGCGCATTGCAGCATATTGGTCTAGCACTTTTTCACTTAGGTAATTATTTCATCCAGTCAAGTTCAAATAGCATGGTCTCTCTCTACCTGTCAAATACTAAGTGGTTAACTTTAACAAAACTTGAGCAATGTTTTTTATTATTGCTAATTAAGCTTAAACACTTTTTTTAAATGCTTGCAGAGTAGAGCTCCTTCCTTGTAAATTACAGTTTTGTAACCATTTTCTGTTTCCTTTATAGGAGCCTTATCTTGTATGGAGGATGCACAAAGATTTGAGTCTATCTTCAAAATGTCAAGGAGAACTTTCAACTATGTCTGCAGCTTAGTGAAAGATGAAATGATGGTGAGGTCTAGCAGCTATGCCTTTCTTGATGGGAAGGTGCTGTCTTTAGAAGATCGGGTGGCAGTAGCTCTGATAAGGTTGAATTCTGGTGGATCACTGGTGACAGTAGGATCCTCTGTTGGTGTAAACCACTCAACCGTCTCACTGATAACTTGGAGGTTTGTTGAGGCTATGGAGGAGCGAGCAAGCCACCACTTGCGCTGGCCAGATTCTGGTGAAATGGAGAAGATCAAGTCCATGTTTGAGAAGATATATGGTTTGCCAAACTGCTGTGGTGTTGTAGATGCAACGCACATCACAATGTGCCTTTCTTCAGCTGAGCCAAACTGTAAGGTCTGGCTGGACCATGAGAAAAATTACAGCATGGTACTGCAAGCTGTTATCGGACCAGATATGAGGTTCATGGACATTGTGACAGGATGGCCTGGCAGCATGAAAGAGTGGAGCATTTTGCATAGTTCTAGTCTTTTCAAGCTGTGCGAAAAAGGTGCACGACTGAATGGCATCCAGCGAGAGGTTTCGGATGGATCAGAAGTAGGGGAATACTTAATTGGTGATGCAGGATACCCCCTCCTTCCCTGGCTTCTCACACCTTACCAAGAAAACAACCTCTCAGATTCCAAATTAGAGTTCAATAAGAGGCACTCCGCATCCATAACTGTTGCTCCAAGAACATTGTCCAAGTTTAAAGACACCTGGAAGTTCCTTCATGGCGAGATGTGGCGACCTGACAAGCACAGGCTGCCTCGGATAATCCATGTGTGCTGCCTGTTGCACAACATAATCATAGGCCTTGAGGATGCTGCCAGTGCCATGGACGAGGCTTGTGTGTCGAGCGATCATGACGTGAATTACAAGCAACAGGTGTGCCAGTTAGCAGATGAGAATGCTGTCAGGGTAAGGGATAAACTGTCCGAGCACTTGGCCAGCAGGTGACAAAGAGGAGAGGTTTGTGGATGTCCTCAAAGGATACAACCTTGTCAGTAAGACTACTCAACCAGATGCCAAGGGAGACAAAATGAACAAATTTAAAGCTGCAACCTCCGTCCTCCGGCCTCCTACCTGGCTGTTGAATGCTACATGTTGCTGTCATGAACCATAGCAGCTCCCTGTTACGAAGCAATCAAAAAGGACTAAAGGGCAGCAAAAGAAAGGCCACTGCTAACCAACATGCAGCCAGATTACCAAGTCACTATTGACTTCTGAACTTAACAGCTGAACCCTTGATCAGATTGCGGCTTGAGGTGTAGGAAGCAACTCTTCCTTGATCAGTTGGTAATCTTCTCCTGCCTAGCTCTTCTTGTACTTTCACTTTGCCAAGACTCCGAGATAAGTGAGAGCTACAAGGTGCACAATTGTTAATACTGTATCAAATCATCGACATCAAGCTTGAAGAATTTTAAAAGATCACTTGCTCATGTCTTTGGGTCAGCTAGCTTCATTTAGGAAGCTAATGGAACTATTGGGATTAAGCATTTTATCCTCAGTTAATTTATGGATTGTTCTTTCGTGTCAGGATGTTGCAGCTGCAATAGATAACCATGTCCATTTCTGTAATTTGTAGCTGATGAGTTGCTGGAGGCTTGGGTAGCATGGATGAACGAGTTTGGCATGAATGGCATGCGTTTGCCGCTATTGATCTACCTCTTTTTGTTTCGATATTTATACGTACCCAGTTGTTAACGATCGAAGCAGGTAGGCAGCCATGGACATGTCGAAGCAGAAGCAGCAGGGAGCACTAGTGTGCCTGTTAGCCGTCGTGCTCGCCGTGGCAGCAGCAGAGGCGACGCCCACCGCCAACCTCACCCTCCACAACCTCTGTCCCCACCCCGTCTGGCCGCTCATCAGCTCCAACGCCGGCCTCCCTGCCATCACCGATGCCGGCGGCGCGGCTACTCGCCTTGACGGCAACGGCGAGGGCCTGGCCACCCTGGCGTTCCCGCCAGGCGCATGGTCCGGCCGCGTCGTGGCGCGCACCGGCTGCAGGGACGTCGACGACGGCCGTGGCACGAAGAGCAAGTGCGACACCGGCGACGCGCCGCCGGTGACGGTGGCGCAGGTGAGCGTGCACGGGCCCGGCGGGCTGGCGGAGTACAGCGTGAGCCTGGTGGACGGGTTCAACGTGGCGGTGGTGATCACGCCGCACGGGTTCGAGCAGGGGCGGCAGTGCCCGTCGCTCGGGTGCGCCGTGGACCTCGGCGTCGACTGCCCCGGCGACGCCAGGGCGCCCGCCGGCGGGTGCATGGCGCTGGCGGGGCAGGCGCAGCTGTTCAAGGAGAGGTGCCCGGACACGCGGACGACGCCGACGGACGTGGAGGCGACGCCGCAGCGTTGCCTCGAGCCCGGCGAGCTCAAGGTCGTCTTCTGCCCCACGGAAAACACCTCGATCCTCTTCAACTGACTAATAATATTGCATTAGTTCATCACTGGAGCAGTTGAAGAATAAGAAAGGGCGCGTCTGTTCGTTGATACCCAGAATTAATCAATAAACAATTACAAATTTGACGTATCCTTAAAAAAAATTGCTTTTTTATGGATACCCTTGCCCTGATTGCATTGCAGTGAGATGGCAACATTTCATCGCCATTGCCGTCAGGGCTCCGATGCTGTCTGCCATGTTCTTATATTCTTAATTAGCTTCAGTTCGTCCACAATTAATATTCTTTCATCTTATGGATGATGCTTCAGTTCGTTTTCCTCTTATTATTATTATTAAATAGCACTAATAAGTAATAATCAATCACCAATGGCGCATCATCTTCCTTCCATCCGCTCTTATATAACAAAGCATCATCTTCAGTTCGTGACACGGCACACTTGCACGGTAATTGTTCAGATTGAGGAGCAGCTAAGCTAGGCATGATGGCATCCATGGCGCTAACCGCCCTTGCGCTCGCTGCCGTCGTCGTCGCGGCCGTCCCGGCGGCGGCGTGGACAAGCACCTTTACCATGCACAATCTCTGCCCTTTCCCCGTATGGCCGCTCGTCACCCCCAACGCCGGCCTCCCCGCCATCGCTGCAGCCAACGGAGAATACATGCGGCTTGACTGCAACGGCCTCGCCAGCCTCGCGTTCCCGGCCGCCAGCGCGTGGTCGGGACGCGTCGTGCCGCGCACCGGCTGCAACGACGCCGCCGCGACCTCGCCCAGGTGCCTCACCGGCGACGCGCCGCCAGCCACCGTGGCGCAGGTCAGCGTGAACTCGCCTAACGGACTGGCGGAGTACAGCGTGAGCCTGGTCGACGGGTTCAACGTGCCGACGTCTATCACGCCGCATGGGTTCCAGTCGGGACAGCGGTGCCCGGTGCTGGGTTGCGCCGTCGACATCAACGCCGTGTGCCCCGGGGACGCCAAGGTGGGCGGCGGCGCATGCATGGCGTCGCCGCAGTTCTTCAAGGCGAGGTGCCCTGACGCGAGAACGACGGCGACAGACGTGGAGGAGACGCCGCAGAACTGCATTGGGCCCGGCGAGCTCAAGGTCGTCTTCTGCCCAACCAGCTGAAGTTATATGTACGTGTCGATGGAAATAATAAGCATCAAATATCTATGAAAATAAATAAGATTTTAAGCATGGAACACTTCACACTGGCAGGTTCAAATAAAAATTTCACCAACAAAAAAACAGCACAAATTCAACCTGATTTCGCAAAATGCAGCACTCAAAATTTTCAGACTCGTGAGAAGAGTGCACCAATCAGGAAAAATATTCAGAACAAAGGCAGCGAAAGCCTGCATATTAGGTGACAAATATGACAACAATTCTATATACACAAGGGGCTTGACAGTCGATGCATGTATGTGTCTGTATGGTACAATCACATAGTATGGTTATTTCTTCAAGGTCCTATGCTCACATCTTCCTTAAGTTATCAAGCCGCGCCTGTAAGTCATCATCTATCCCGCCGTCCACCCCGCCAGCGGCTTCGGCTTGAGCAGGAACCTTTCCAGCTCCCACCGGCGCAGCAACAGCAGTTGCAGGAGCTTTGACAAGCTGTTGTGTTTAGAGCACAAGATATCAACGTTGCGTCCCAATATCCCATCCATGATCCATCAAACTGCTAAGATAGTGTATCCTATGCTAGAATGAATGGTGTAGTGGCGCACTAATATGCCTACCTCTGAGTTGACGTCGATGCCAATTTCATCGAGGACCTGGTTCACTAGTTCTTCTGTTTCTTCTTCCTCCTCGTCGCCCTCCAAAGCGTCATCAATGGCATCACCCATCGTTTCGCTGACCATCTCCATCTTCTCATTTTGCATCTCGAAATCTCGCATTATCTTCTGCAGTGCTGGTAGATTCATCTGCCTGTTCATTTGTGACATGGCTTTTGTCACACCCTTCATGGCTTCACCCATTGCTTGTGTCGATTTCAGTGTCTACCAAAAAAAAATTCAGTCCCAGCTATTTAAGAGAGTTTGCGCAAAAAAATTAGGGTCTTTCACAAAAGACCAGTCATCTGAATCTGCTAAGATTGTTCTTATCACAATTTACAGATAGAATAGTATGATTGCATGCCTAGAAAGGAATTGTAGTATCTGTTTGAATGAGAAAATTACCTGAATACGAAGAGATACACCTTGTAGCTGGGACTTGAGGGCATAGAATTTTGTGATCTGATGTCTTGTGCGGATAAGGTCCTTTGCCATGATTTTTACGGCTCCCTGTGAAAAATCTTCAGAGCATCAAAACATATGGCAAAACCAATGATTGTTCAAAGTGAGCATTTGGATTTTTTCTTTAAGGTTTGCATTTGAAATTTGAATTGCACGCAGGTGCAAAATACTCTGCTTAAACGTCAACCGATGTATTTCTATGAATTAGAAAATCAGCAAACAGATTCTGACAGTAAATTTGTTGTCTCCTATCTGAAGATGTGTCACAACAAACTATGGCTGGAAATGATAATATTGACAAGATTAAATTGATCCTAGTAATCCATAACTCTGTGAAGCAATCCTATGCAAATAGGATATGAGGGCATGCACTTGATAAATACAACAATGGAAACAGAATAGGATCACATCTAGGATCACTCTAGAACTTGTAATTTCTGCTAAGTTGTTTTTTGCCCAATTGAGGCAGAAAGCTGACACCAATCTGAGTTCAATGAAGTCTCACAACACATTGCAATCCATCTATAGCGTATAATGTGGAATGTTATCACACATACAGCTTGGGAGGTTGACATCAGTAAATGTTTTTTGTGACGAGGTTGAATCGAATGAAACGAGAGCTGACAATTCATAAGAGGAGAGGCTATGCGTATGCGAGTTGGGCACGCACCATCTGTCCTTGCTTGGCCACCTTCTTGATCTCCGCGATGAGCTTCTTCTCCTGAGTCTGCAGGCCCTGCCTCTCCCGCTCGATCTCCCTGATGGACTTATCCAGCATCCGCTTGTTCTCCCGCAGCAGCTCTGCCGTTGACCAAAACAAGCAAGGAACCAGCAAAGGTCAGACCTTTTCCCGCTCCAAGAGAACTAATTGAAGGGGAAGTTAGGGTTCCTCCGGCCACGGAAGAAAAATCTCGACTTTGGATCCCAATCGGGGAAACATGAGTCAGATTTATCGGTTAAAAACGAAATATAAGCGGATCTCGAACTAGAAGTAGAGAGAAGCAAGAGAGGAGAAGGACGAACCGGCTGGGGTCTTCCTCTTGCCGAAGATGAAGCTCATGGCGGCGCCTCGATTGGATTCGCCTTTCGATCTGGCCGGTGATTACGTTCCCCTCGTTGTATGCGTTGCCCCGACAAATCAAGAACTACTCTCCGCCCCGTTGGGGAATCTGCGAATCGCTATTCGCCACTAACAAAGATTGCTTTTTTGGGGGTTTTGGTTGATTAGTCACGAAGCAACTGCAAGTCTCTCACGCGGCGGAGACCTTTTCTTTCTGTCCGTGTCCGCGTTAAAAGGTTGAACAATATATGAATCATTATAATCATTGTAGCTGATAAAAAATATTGTAGCTGACTAAAAAATTACAAATTTTGAGGTGTGGCGTTTGCAAAGCGGAATGAACGGAATCGATCTGTATATCATTCTGCAGAATTTCTCTCTGTCAGATGCATTATTTAGGAGATTTTTGCACACGTAGCACTGGCATCGTTGGGCTTCGCCAAAATAGCATCCCAACGATGCCAATTGCAAAAATGAGATTATAATTCTTCCCAGTTTGAACATATAGCATCCGGCTACACTAAACAGCAATTTACAGTACATTTTTCGTGATATACCAATTTTGCCCCTGTCCTCACAGCCCTCACAGTCTTCTCCTTCCTTCTTCTCAGTTCAAAACCCTCACAGCTCACAGCCAACCACACATCTCCGGCCGGCCGCCTGCCACCGCGCCCCGGCAACGTCCGCCCCGGCGCCGGCCCCGGCGGCCTCCGCCCAGCTCCGCCGCCAGCCCCCGCGCGCTCGGCCACGCTCAGCCGCCGGCCCCCGCGCGCTCGGCCACGCTCCGCCGCCGGCCCCCGCGCGCTCGGCCTAGCTCCGCCGCCGGCCCCCGCGCCCTCGGCCACGCGCCCCGACCTCCGCCCCGGCCGCGCTCTCGGTCCCGCAGTGGGTAAGTGTCTCCTCCTCTACTTCACAACTCCATCTTAGCATTGGCAATTTGTTAGTCCTACATTGCAAAGATTGTTAGAACTGCAGCACTGCTTTTTGTCAGATTGGAATGTAGGAATTACAAATGGCGATTTTTTCCTTTCCTAATGTAGCTGAGTTGACACACACTTTGTGCAGTTCGAGCAGTGTAGTGAAGACTACTTATCACTGAATTTGTGACACTGCAGGAAGACATCTTGCTGGTTGGTTCCATCCCCGCCGCGCCGCCCGTCCGATGGATTCCGCCGCACAGCTCCGTGCCATGGAAGAGGCAAATACACTTAGCATAATTAGTGCTGCCACTATTTCTTCCGTAGCAATTGCAAAATGAACTTGACAATCAATAATTGTTCTATTTATTGTTTCAGATGAATAAAAAATTGGCCAAAGCACTCAAGTATGCCGTGTCTCAGATGCAAGATATATCTAAGAAGCTTCAAGAAACTGCGTCTTTTTGCTACACCGATGAAGACCATGTGGATGGTACGTTGATGACAGGGGTGGCTCGCAGGGTAGATGAATTAGCTGAAATTCTGGATCAAACCTCCTTGAATTGCCAAGTGGAGGTTATGGACCCTAACTCGCTACTCGAAGCAGGTTACTGTAGTGAGGACAGCGCGCTACGAGCAAATGTATTCGTTGATGAAGAATTATCTCAAATGCTTGAACCACAAACACTTGGGGAGCATTGTGCTATGTATGACCTCGACTTCGAAGAGATGTGGGATAGAGCTATGTAATGTGGTGTGTTTGTTTTTATGTACTTGATGGTGAATGTGGCATGATGGACACCTATTGAATTGATAAACTAGCTATGTAATGTGATGTACTTGATGGAGAATGCATCATCTCAGAAGTATATCAAGCTCAATCACACTATCCGGTGACTTCTGCATAACTGCTTCTTTCCAACGCCAAAGAAGTTGGAAACTCTCCTCCCAACTACCAAACAATTCCTTCAAAGCTTTCTCCTTACCATGCCAAACTGTGTCGTAGGTAATGGTGCATCCGAATGTATCCTGTAGTGTAGTTTGCAACTCCTTGGCACCCATATGAGGTTTCTTCATTAATAGTGGAAGAGCACGTGCCGCCACCCATGCTCCAGTAGGTGTAGTCGTCTTCCGTCTTCCACTTGAAGTACAAGTATGAGTATCATTAAAGATAATGACCTACAAAATTGTATAAAAAAGTTAAACCTTATACCATGAACTCGTTAAAACAAAGATAATGAACTTGACAATACTTGAATTGTTGGTGACCCTTTCATCTCCTGTCGAGCATGAATACTCCATGGACAATTTGGCCCTTTACAGTACCCTCTAAATCTAGACTTGTTTGTAGCCTCAATTCCAAGCTCAAATTCTTTATTTATCGCAAATTGTCTAATTGCAAGTCTAAATTGTTCCATGTTTGCATACAAGCTGCCAGGCTCCATTACTGGATTGTTCATGTCAAATATGGTCCTCGTCTCATCAAATAGTACATCTGAACAAGGAATGGCTGCTCTCATTTCATCTTCACAATGATTCCTGGGATCTCCATTTCTAGTATTTTCATGACTTGAACCACTAACATCATCTTCCCTTTGAATAAATGCTTCATCTTCAGTGCACAAACCAAGTTGAATGTACAATGCTTGTTCATTAGTAACATCATGTCTTCCTTCTTCACTCGACCTTTCCTCCACAATAATCGAATCCCAATCAATTTCATGGCCACTAACCAATCCAGTGTTTGTCTCATGATCACCTCCAACACAAATCAATGCCCACTCATTAGCACCCACATTGCATGCTTCTTCATCCATGTACTGATTGAAAAAAGTATACAAATAGAGACTTTAAAACTAACATATACACTAACAAGAAAAAGGAAACAAACCGAGCTGTTTTTTGTTTGTGCACTGTTTTAGCACCAAGGGTTATACGCACAATACTTCACTAAATGACCCAGATGCAGGGGATTTGAGCAGGTACCGAGGGCGCGGGGGCCGGCGGCGGAGCGAGGCCGACGGGCGCGGGCGCGGGGGCGAGGCAGCCGGGGCTGACGGAGCCGGGGCTGACGGAGCCGGGGCCGGCGGCGCGGGGCCGAGGGCGCGGGGCCGAGGGCACGGGGCCGAGGGCGCGGGGGCCGGCGGCGGAGCGTGGCCGAGCGCGCGGGGGCCGGCGGCGGAGCGTGGCCGAGCGCGCGGGGGCCGGCGGCTGAGCGTGGCCGAGCGCGCGGGGGCTGGCGGCGGAGCTGGGCGGAGGCCGCCGGGGCGGCCGGCGCCGGGGCGGACGTTGCCGGGGCGCGGTGGCAGGCGGCCGGCCGGAGATGTGTGGTTGGCTGTGAGCTGTGAGGGTTTTGAACTGAGAAGAAGGAAGGAGAAGACTGTGAGGGCTGTGAGGACAGGGGCAAAATTGGTATATCACGAAAAATGTACTGTAAATTGCTGTTTAGTGTAGCCGGATGCTATATGTTCAAACTGGGAAGAATTATAATCTCATTTTTGCAATTGGCATCGTTGGGATGCTATTTTAGCGAAGCCCAACGATGCCAGTGCTACGTGTGCAAAAATCTCATTATTTAGAGGTTAGCTTCACAGGTAGGATCATTCCTCCATATGATCTCATGCTGCAGGCTCACTCCCACACTCTCACTACATGATGATTCATCAGTGGCTGTGACTACTCTTCAGTAGCGATCGATGTGCGCGTGCTTCAATTTATGATTCTACTGTACATGTACTGCACCCCATTGCGACTGGCTATCGATCGTCTTCTCTCCATGAACTCCTGCATGCATATGTTGATGCCCATTTATGCACAAGAACCACTGTTAATCGATGGAATGAAGAGTTGCCGTATCAAATTTGTTATGGTTGGTTTTGTTTCTGGTTCTGGCATGCATGATGAACGGCTACAGTAGCAGCAGCTCGTGCTTGATCATCTGTCATCTCCAGTCGACACGTGTACCACAGGCAGCTAATGATGAAGAAATGTGGTTGCCATGCAAATTCCAAACCACCATCCCCTCTTCAGTGTAATGTGGTCCTTCGCTTCAACCGGGATTTCAGCATTTTTACGGTTATGTTTGGTTCAGTTTTTCCGACTAATTTCTTAGGTAGGAAGTTGAACCAATTAGTTTTTTTTCAAAAGTGATATTTTTTTCATAGTACAACTCAGTTTTTACAGCTTCTTAGTTTAACTTTAAACAAAAATTATCCACGATGTCATTACAACATACTGGTTCATATAAAATTTGAAAAGATAAACTTTAGAAAAATGTATTATTTTAGTCTAATTAAAAAATGTATAATCTTAGTATAAACATTACAAAATTTCTTAATTATAATGATTTACATGCAAAATTGCATGCTTGGAAATGAGATTTAATTAAGCAAGATTCCGAAGCTACGACGCCTCTTATATGTTGCCGGGACCACATGTCAAACAAAACATTTGTAGTGAACAATCCTCCATTTGCACCTAGATTACAAGCAAGGTGAACAAGCCCTAGACCAAGGTAGTACTAGCACTATATCAGCCGCCCTTATGAGAGACCGACCAACGCTAGCAGGAGAGACGTCAACACTAGCTAAGACAACTCCATTACGAAGAGATAATAGAGCGATGAGTACGAGCAACAAGATCTATAAGATAATGCCTCCAAGGAGATCACGACGCCAAAAAAATACTGTCAGCGTCCGCCTAAAAGATTTAGATTAGGTTTCAAAACCAAACGATCTTGCTAGCGAGGAAAGGAAGGCTACTCGACAAAGCCACAAGAGAGGAACATAACGCTCAAAAATGTCATCATTGTCGCCCCAATAACCCAATAAGGTTGGGCTAGGCTTTCACCCGTAGCTTCCTGTAATAGGCGGCAGGGTGGCTGTGACACTTCCTCTCGCAAACTTAAAGACGCCTCCATCTACCCAACAACTAAAACAATCAAGCCGGTAAGCACCTTGCCGCACCGGCACATCAACACCTAAAGGCTCGGAACAAAGCACAGGACTGCGCTATCCGTGCTGGGTGGACTAGCCCACTATCTGTGCTAGCCACTACACCCCAGGAGACATCTCATTTCATATGTTTTTTCTCTAGCATCTGTTGTTTCATGGCATGAAAGCTGGAATTGATTTGTCACGCTTCATAAGGCAAGATGTTACATTGGGGGAAATTGAAATTACAAATGGATCATCTCTTCCCTTCATCCAGCCCACCAATCTGTGTTTTTATTCTTCATGTGGTCCTGTGATTTGCTACTTGTAATAGTGTGGGGGAGTGTGTGTGTGTTTGTGGGTGGGTGTGTGTGTGTGTGGGGGGGGGGGGGGGGGGGGAGGCTCCTCACATTGATGGGCATATGCACTATTCACTTGTATTCATTGCAAATGATGGACCGGTAGAAGCCAGCTTTTCAATTTCATGTCTCAAGATCTGCTACCCATTCCCGTGATAACCTGTAAGCATTCCACCTGGGATTCATTATTGAACTTCTGAAGCTAACACTGTCATCTGCAATGGGTAAAGTCCAATGTTCTTGCAAAAAGAGCTGTCTTTTGATGGTGCAACTGTTATAATTGAGCTCACTCTAGTGTATGGCTTTCATAACTGGACTAGTTGGAATCTAATCTATACTCCTTGTTGATAATGAATACATGTGTAGGACCACACATTTGTAATGGTGCACAGATAACCTGTCACTATGCACGGTTGTGTACATCTATATTTATATGGTTGGTGAGAAAATGCTGAAGAATGAGCAGAAAAATTGTTTGTTTCTTGGCATATATGGTTTATGAAGCAAGGTGGTATGTAAACTAGTCAAGTGAGGAGCAGGCAATCTCACCTACTAGCTACCTTCATTTCCAGAACTTGTTTTGTTATGTCTGAGTAATCTTTGTAGAAGAAGATGGATTGAGGCTACTAGAAGCATGTTAGTGCAATAGATTATGTCTAGCGTGTGTTCAGTACCTGCATCATAGCCCATGTCTCGAGGTGATTAAAGTTTTAAGCTCTCAAGGGTGGAAGAAAGGTAAGACCATGTGTGTGCAATCAACTGGCACAAAATTAAGGGTGCAGTAATTTCAGAGTTACTGCAAGTGTAAATTCAGTTTTGCTAGTCCAGTTTTCTCTACTGATTAGCTCAGATAAGCTAGTGATCATCATGCCTCCACAAATCCCTCCAAGGAGGACTTTATTATATATGGCCTGTCCTGAGCTGAGGGCAATGTTTTCTGCAGAAGAAAACAGGAGAATCCCTCACTCCCCCTCTCTACCTTCCCCATGTGATGTGAAGCCCTCTCCTGTGTCCTACCTCCCTTTCTCTATCTCTCCCTTGAACACAGTGCCTTTCCTTCTCTTACAATTCAGTGATTCACTGCAGGAGCTGCATTTGTTTTGGTGCACTCTGGTTGTGCCTTTGATACATGATACTCTCTTCCTCCCTTTCCTTGGCTCCAACTTTTCACTGTTCTTGGCAGGTTCCCTCTGTTCTGTTGGTTGTTGCTCTTGTTGCTTCTAACTGTTGTTTGTTCTGATTCTGCAACAGTGCTAGGGTAGAGCCTGATAAAGGTGGCAAAAACTGATCCTGGTTGAGCATGTCCTGGACCTTTCAGATTCAACTTGCCTGCTGCTGTCCTCTCCTGTGTGTGAATCGGTGAATCCTGAAGCAAGTTCTTGGATTTTGAGCAAGCGCAGAGTCTGATTTGCTTGCTCTTATGATTAGGAAGAAGGTCTGCTTGCTGCTTTGCTTTGTATCTCTTTCTGTTCTAATGGCGAATCCTTAGTTGGACACAGAAGAAACACCCAGAGAGTGTTGAGACCTGTAGAAAGATGAAAACTTTAAGCAGACTAGGTGTCGGGCTGGTGGTGGTGTCTGTCGTGCTCCTCATCTTGCTCACCGCCGAGCTTTACTATCTCTTTGTGTACAAGCGCCGGCTGCGCCGCCGCGCCTCCGCCATCTCCGAGGCGGCCTCGTCTCCCTCATCCTCCTCCCGCGAGTTGCTCCAGCTTTTCTGCTTCAAGAAGCCACCTTCCCTCGCTTCAACCTACGCCCAAGAACCGCATGCCGGTGAAGCGGTCGTGGCCGTGGCCGTCGACGACGAGGAGGAGACGGTTGAGGCGCAGCTGATGCGGCTGGGCAGCCTCGTCGGGCCGCCGCGGTTACTGTTCACCATCAAGGAGGAGACCAAGGAGGACCTTGAGTCTGAGGACGGCCGGAGCAGGTGCGGAAGGAGCCGGAGCCTCGGCGAGCTGCTGCATTCGTCGGAGACGCCGTTCATGACACCAGCTTCGTCGCCGGGGCCGCTGCCGCTGCCGCCGATGGACAAATCCTTCAACCCTCTATTTGAGTCCATGGCGGTGACAGTGTCGCCGCCGCCTAAGTTTCAGTTTCTGAAGGACGCGGAAGAGAAGCTGTATCGGCGGGCGCTGGCCGAGGAGGCGACGCGGGCGTTAAGGTCGCCACAGCCGCGGTCGCCGGCGGCCGGGGAGGAGGACGGCGGCTACATCACGATCATGGTGGGCAAGAACAACAACAGAGTCATCCCCTTGGCGTCGCCTGCCAACAGTGGTGGTGACCAGTGATCCAGTTCTTGCAAAGGTGGCCTTAACTTAATTTGTTCATCAATCCAGTGTTCTTGTGTAGCTCCTGCTTGTGATTTTTTTGGTCCAGGTCGTCTGATCATGTCAATTGGATGATTGGATGTATATAACATGAATCATTATGAGGAACCGAGAACTTCAGATCAATACATTCTTCTTCCTTTATGTGTATTCTGTGATGTGCAAGTTAATGACAGGTAATTTTGTTGCAGTAGACCTGTAATATGATTGTAGAACATGTCAATTTGGTTCTTCTTTTCTTCCAGGTGTTTGATTGTACCTTTTGTATGATGGATACATGCAGTTAGTTATACATGTTAATATGATGCAAACATAAATTTATTGATAAGATGTTTACCTGAATCTTTACCCCTTTGTGGTGAGCTGTTCTGGACTGTAATATCTGAAAGTGGAACTTTATTCTCTTAACCACTAGCTAGCTTATACAAGGTCCTTAATACAAATTCCTTGCAACTTCTCTCAAGTTAGTTAATTTCTTTCTGAAATATTTGATACTCAAAACAAGTCAAGTGGTTGTTTGATTACATTGACTCTTGTTAGAATGATATATATGTGAATAACCATGGAACAAGATGTCAAGAAATCAAAATCACATGTTTTGAGTGTGACAAATCATCGAATCTCCCTTTCTTTTTAACTATCATGTAGTCACACCTTAGTCATGCCATTGCCATTAATTAGTTGAGGATGCAAATTCCTTGCAATTTTTGTCAAGTCTTGTTGAGTCCTTTTGAGCTGTCTTTTAGCCACACCTTTATTCACTTTACCCTGTGTTAGCAAATATAATCTAGAATTGCTTTCTTTCTGCAGTGAAAAGCCATCAAGAAAAGATAATATGTTCTCATTACCAATACCATAGTTATGACTTGATGTGGTGTGATTCTGTTTGTACTTTATCCACATCACCTTTAGTAAAAGTCTTTTCATCCAGACAACTCTTTTGAGTTTTCAGGCCAGGGTGCACTTCACAAGCTTGACTGTCTGAGCCTGTCATCTTTGTGTTTTCTTCATGTATTCTTCTCTGGTTTATATTGATTTTACAGCCAAAGCTTATTGGAGAGGTGCAGAAAAGATTCCTAGACCATCATCACATCAGCAGTGTGACTTCAATGAAAATCCCTAGTCTATTCCTTGGAAACATGATTGCATTGCAGATTAATCTATCTGCTAGTGGTGTCAGACTGCATCATATCTCTCTGATTATAGCTGTTAGGAATAATGAACTATAAAGATAGATTAACCATCTAACAATGAAGAGTTAACTATCATGTATACAGAAAACCAGCTACTGTTATTGGCAGTGCAAGCTTTGGTCTGAAACTATCATTTTGATCTGAATCCTAAACTGCAATGGATGAGCCCTACCATGGCTAACAACCTTTTTCTCATTTGATCTGAAGGTGCAAGCTGCATGGTTTTTCCTGGCAGGCAACTCACCATCCAAAACCAACCAAAGGATTTGTTGGCGAGACACCATCAAATCGATCGATCAAATCACCAATGTTAATGTTGTTGTATAAATCAGCGCAATCTGCGGGTGGTAAATTGACAATGTATATGATACGATGGCGTGATGACAGTGGTGTCTTGCTTAATTTGTGGGCATATAGATTTAGGTCGTTCATTACTGAAGAACAAATGCTGAATTCAAGGGACTACATACTTCCGGACAATCTGCTAGGTACTATACTGACGAACAGATAACCATATACATATATAGATGCCTTCGTTGGATTTGACTGATTATGAGATGTTGCGAGTCAACGCACACAGCCCGTCTAGCTCAGTTGGTAGAGCGCAAGGCTCTTAACCTTGTGGTCGTGGGTTCGAGCCCCACGGTGGGCGATTCTTTTTTTTTTTTGCCTCACAATTTGCTTGCTTCTTGGAACCACATTTGTTCAATCAGCTCTACTTTTCTGCTGTATTTGTGATAACGTTTTCTATGTTGAGTGTATATATGACAATGGAGAGATTCCTTGCAGACAAGTTGCGTGTCAATCAATGTACAATCAGACCTATTGATGAATGTTGCAAGAAATATCCATCAAAAGGCGGCTCTAGGAGCCCGCCACCCCAACGCCGGGCGGAGCCGGGCGGAGCACCTGGACGGCCGGCTAGGCGGCCAAGGCGGGTCAACCGCAGCCTAGGCACCCTAGGTGGCGACAGTGACTACAGTAATAAACCGATCTTCGAGGGTAAAAAGCAAAAAACGCCGGTTGTGTTTAAGGTTTTTTAGCTAGTCCTAGGCTTCGTCCGCCGTCGTTCGCTGCACTCCGATGTTCCAGCCTCCTGCGCCACGGTACGGCCTCACGCCGCGCCCCTGGTCCGGCGGTCCGCTCTCGCGTGCCCCGCTCCAGCCGCGCTCACCACGACCGCTCACCCTCTGTTCTGGTCTCCACTTTCCAGCAGTCCAGCGCCACTCCTCTTCTCCCGGTTTGCGCATGCACTTTGCAGTTTAGTAGAAAATGTAGTGTTGTCTTGTATGTTGAGAGTATGCTAATCCAGACGCCCCTAAGCGCTAGGTGACCAGGCAACACCCGACTAGCACCTTTTAGAACACTGGTTCTTGGAACTAGAAAAGAGCAATGAAGTTGTCCACTTCCTAGGGCATTGCCCCTGTTGTTAATGATGAATCTCTCGTTTCTTGCATGGCCAGGCATTCTAATCGGCCTCAAGCTATCAAGGACACCACAAAGTTAGATTCTTTGGTTACAGAAAAGGACTAAGCAAAATGCTTGCAACGATCACCTTAAAAGAAGAAAGGAGAAAAGGAGAAAAAGATGCTTTCCTTGAGCACCTTACTGGGGCGACATCAAAACTTTTGTCAGTTTTAATGCAGATTTAAACATATTAGAGCCAAGCTGTTCAGTTCATCTAGGATTTAAACATGGCCAACGAAAGTTCGCACAGTTCCAATGCAAAACACGGGAAACAAAAATGGGACTTGTGAATAAATCTCTGATGAAAATAAGAAACAAGGTTGCTTCGTTTATGTCCACACCAACAACGAAATACAGGGAGGATCCATTTCTTTTGCTGTTCAAGTTTTTTTATCTCTACATAGAATAGAATTAGAACTACAAAACAAAAATATTTTGCGCATGCTAGAACTGACTGACAACGGATCCACCATTTTAATTTGTTCCCCTGTGTGTGTGCTAAGGGGATAATGGTAATAAACTAGAGCTCTTCTAAGGAAGAAGCAATGCTGCTGTCAGACAAGAATAGAGAAGAATGAGGCGCAAGCCAGGCAGTATGAGCAACCCTCCAGCGCTGCGGTGACTCAAACCTGGAGATCGACTCGAGGCTGGTGCCGCTGCCCCTGCACTGCCATGGCTTGCGGCGTCCCGTCAGGAGACGTACTTGCAGCTCCCGTAGCCTGCCACACAAACACAACAACGACAATATGCCATGATCAGTTTCAATTGAAATTACCAAGCACCAGATTAAACACATACATTCGAGAGATCCTTCTTTCTGAACAAGATACAGTTGTTTAGGCGACTTACTTGGGTCATTGGAGGTGACCACACCGGTGCCCTTGAAGTCGCAGTCATAGTCGTGGTGGCCATTGGCCTGGTAAAATGCATTCATCACAAATGCAGCATGGGACTGCACATTGTTCGGATCAAAGCACGCACCGCCGCTTTGTATCGGCTTACAGTCCACATAGCCACAGGCATAGTTAATGTTGTTCTGCAAGTCTGTATCACTCGCGCCAGCCTTAGTGACACACCAGTTCCCTCCACCAGATGGGGCAGGTTTCGGTGTGGGGTTAGGGCTGGGGTTAGGTGATGGATTTGGCGCAGGGTTTGGAGCTCCAGACTGCAATGCAGGAAAGCATTACACAGCAAATAAGTCAGGTGATGCAGGAATGAATTCAAGCACCACGGTGCCTGAATAAATAAGCAGTAACCGCACAGAACTGGGGCAAACTGCATTGTAAATCCACTTTAGGACATATAAGTATATAACAACCCTCCAATCAAAATTTGTTTGCCTATCAGAATTGAGTCTGAATCCTTAGGGAAACAACTCTACATGTTACTGGTGCACTTTGACAGCAAATACATGCTCTGTGTAGTCTGCACTAGCACAGTAGCACCGTCCAAAACAGGGTCTTGTTGCCCTGTCAAAATCACGTGACCCCCTAAGATTCATGAGCCACTAGATTTGTCCAGCCAAACAACCCCCATCTTCTCCACAAGGTCCATCCTAAGCATCACCAGAGGCAACTAGCTAGTGGCTGCATCATACTTCGGTCGGAGAAACTAATCCACACGAACACTCGACATAGCTTAAGAAGAACCGAGGATACCAAACTCCAGATTATCAAAATGACAAATGCATGCACATGAGTATAGCTTGAAACTCCAGACAGACAGCATCTTAAAAATCCCCTTTTCTGCTTCAATTCAATATATAACATGTATAAAAGTGCAGATCTGCCCAAGGCCTCACCACATGGGCTACCCCTAGATTTATCAAGAAAAGCAACCGGTTGCGGTACAGCGTTCTTTGGACAACCAGATCATCGATGAGATTGGGAGCAACTCCTTCCCCTTTGACCATCTCTAGTGGTACCTACCACCACTTAATATCAGAGAGTGGCCGAAAGCGAGGACCGGGTGGACCAGCTTACATAAGCAAACGTGTACAAGCCATCTACGTTATCCTACTGGCCTGGCATGACTTCAAACTTGGTTTGCTACAGTCATGCGAATATAGTTCTTCTTCTTATTATTATTCCCCCTGAACAAACGAGTTAAAAATGCAATCTTTGACATATGATGCGAACCTGGCTAGCCTCTCCACTCCATCTCACATGGTATGCATGTTCCATAGACATCATCTTGAATAAAAAATCCTTGTTTTTGTTGAAATGTGCTTATGTGAGGTATAATTTAGGAAAAATCAAATCAATCATGGTACGAGAGTAATCCAATTCAATCTAATCTAACCAAATTGGGCAGAGGGAGGAGGTTGATCTGAAGGAGAGAAAGAGAGAGCAGGCAGTGACCTCTGATTCGCGGAGGAGACCGAGATCGTAGATGGGGGTGAAGTCCGGATTGAGGATGCCAAAGTGCCTCTCGGCCAGGGGTCCGGGCTTCTGGTTCTCGTCGAAGAGGGAAAAGATGTATGTCTCGAACTTGCGATTGGGCATGAGCGGCGTGCCCAAGCCGCTGCTGACGACGCGGAGCATGCCCTCGTTGAAGTCCCTGGCCTCCTGCACGCCGACGCCGACCTGGCTGGGATCCGCCTGCGTGGGCCATCCGGCCTCCCCGACGGCGATGTCGACGTCACCGTAGCCGAGGCGCTTCATGGCGGTGTAGATGGCGTCCATCTGGGCGTCGAACATGGATGTGTAGTTGAGCTTGGTGTTGGGGTCGTAGATGCCGCGGTTGGGGCGGAAGAGGGCGTAGTCGAGCGTCTCCGGGCTGTAGCTGAAGTAGGGGTAGGGATTGACCATGAAGGGGGAGCCGGTGTCGCGGTGGAACTGGAGCATGGGCGGGAAGAGCTTGGTGTCGTAGCCTGGGCGGAAGCGGGCGTTGGAGGGGATGCCGTCGGAGGGGGCGAGGATGCCGAGGTAGTGCGGGGTTGTGACTCGGACGTGGGGGAGGCCCTCGAGGCGGAGCGCCTGGTCGAGGCGGCGCATGGCGGGGAGGAGCGCGAGGATGAGGGACTTGTCGGGGGAGAGGAGGATCTCGTTGCCGGCGAGGAGTAGAGTGACGTTGGTGGCGGGAACGTAGGGGGAGAGGTTGGCGCGGACCCACTGGCGGGCGGCGTCGAGGCCGGTCTGCTTGTCGGCGAGGGCGGGGAGCGCGGAGTTGGGGAGGGAGACGGCGAGGGAGATGTGCGTGTTGGCGAAGGCGGAGATGAAGGCCGGGTTGGCGTCGAAGAGCTTGACGCGGTCGATGGTGGTGCGCGTGGCCAGGAAAGATGCCACAGCCGTCGGCGACGGGAGGTTGTCGGCGTTGGCTCCGTAGTTAACGCCAACGGGTAGCGACGGGGCCGCCGCGTCCACCGCCGCGGCGCCGGCGCCGGCGACGAGCAGGAGAAGGAGGCGGAGCATCTTTCCGTTGCTTCTTGTGTTGCTGGTTCCTCTTCCCCACGACACGACACGACGCTCCTCTCCCTCCCCTTAAATAAAATGAACAGTTCCGTTAAAGAGAGGTATCTCACTGGAATTTTTTAAAATAATATTTTTTAAAAAAATCAAATACTACCGTTTGAAAAATTTTACAAAAATATCATGCGGTCGACACTTAAAGTACTGACTGTAGTTGACGTGGCAGAATCTGATAGGGAGACAACATTTAGTCGGTACTTAAGTGCCAACTGGAGCTAACGCGGCACCAGTCAAGTCGGCACTTCAAGTGCCGACCGCATTTTTTAAAAAGATGTACAGATTTGAATTTTTTTAAAAAAATATTAATTTTTTAAAAAAATTATCTCACTGAGTATTTGAATTTTTATTTAGTACGATACGATTTTGTATTCAAAATTTTCTCTTGCATTACAAGATGTACGAAATATGTAAGGAGTATTTGAATCTTTATTAAATTTCATGGCTTCGTTTCATCGTACCACTTACCGCGCGCACTATACTATTGACTTTTAAGATAAAATACGAATCTAAATTATATATTAATAACAAGAAGAAAGTACTATAATTTAAAAATAAAAATTCAATTTTTTAAAATTAAAAATAGTTAGAAGATAGAAATAAAGTGTTTTTTTTTTTTAAAATAAAGTTAACGGACGAAAGAATTTGAAGGCACGGAGCGCGACAAGTTTGCTTTGGGGAGAAGCGAAGGAATTTGAAAGGCGTGGATTATTTTAAGGTCGGCATCTCCACGATGCAATGGCGATTTAATTTATCAAATAAAATGCGACAGTTACAGTGAGAGGGATGTATACATTTGTGCCCATATTTATATATATATATATAAATTAATTAGTAGGAGTACTCTGTCTTATTATTTATGATTACTAGAGTAGACAAGAAGATAAAATTAGTGGTATATATATATATATATACTAATGTTATTCTACACCACGGGTGTAGAATGCTATTTTACACCGATGTGAAATGGAGGGGTTGGGATTGGGTGGGGGTGGACACGATTGGGATGATCGGTGTAGAATAGCATTCTACACCCATAGTGTAGAATAGCGTTCCCGTATAAATGCTATTCTACACCACGAGTGTAGAATGCTATTCTACACCGACGTGGAGTGGAGGGGTTGAGATTGGGTGGGGGGTGGGCACGATTGAGATGATCGGTGTAGAATAGCATTTACACTCATAGTGTAGAATAGCGTTCCCGTATATATATATATATATATATATATATATATATATTGGTACCTAGCTAGTATTAGAATGTAACGGCAGTGGTGTTGACGCGGTTCCTCTCCTTCCCGCGTGCGGCGTGCACGTGGCGACAACGGCTGCAACACGGATACTTTTCCTCAAATTTTACTACTCCACTAGCAGAGCAGCACGTATGCAATTAACTGTACGAAAGGCTGCACTTTATACATAACACTCGCATTAGTATTAGTATGAATGACATTGTATTCATTTACCTCATTAGAATGTTACGCTCAACCTAGATGGTTGGGTACATATATATAGGCTAATCATGCAGCCTAATATGCTACCAAGATACTAGATGATAGTCTAAGATGCTAAATTAAAGATGTTAGTCTAAGATGTTAAAACAAAGATGTTTGTCTAGTCTAAGATGTTAAAGCAAAGATGATAGTCTAAGATGTTAAAGCAAAGATGATAGTCTAAGATGCTAAAACAAAGATATTAAAGTAAGATGATAGTCTAAGATGCTAAAACAAAGATGTTAAAGGTGCTTAAAACTACAAACTTATCTACACATAGACATCACACATGTCATGTCAAACAACATGTCATGCCAAACACACACAGACTTATCCTTGTTGAATAAATGGGCTTGGCTCAAGTTTATTTGAAGAATAATTTCTGGAAAAATCTCAAAGCCCCACCATATAGAGGGAGCATGTGAATCTTTAGTCTTACCTTGCTAGTTCTAGGAGAGGGAGACCACCTTATAAGGGATGGTGCTCTCCTTGCAACTAGACCCATGTGGGTGAGAGGAGACTAGAGAAACACGCGTGCACGCTCGCTCGCCTCGCCGGGCTCGGGCCAGGGCCGGGGGGCGCGGGCGCATGACATGCGCGTGAATGGTCCGCCGAAATTGGCTCCAATTGCTTGCGCAGACGCGGCTACCTTTTACAGTTTTTGTTTTGCTGCGGGCGTAATTTTTGGAACGGTTTCGACTCATCTTCGGAGTCGTTACTAGTGGAGAACGTGGATACACCCTGATCACGCGTTTGTTTATCCTCCACTAAAACCGAGCGACCGCCCCTTCGCAGCAATGAACTGAACAGTCTCGCCGATCTCCTCTGTGTTGTGCCGCCACTCGTAGACTACTCCGTTCTGCTCATCGGCGTGCACCGTTGAGCGGAAGAGCAGGTTTCCGGAACCCGTCGCCTTCGAGATCCTGCACTGGGAGAGGGCGAATAAGGTTTTTGGGAAGCGCTCCGCGCGACTGCTCGTGTTCGTCCACCACGGCTCGTCTTCCTCTACGCTCGAATGCTGCACGTCGTCGTCGTTGTCTGGTACCATGCGTCGTCGTCGTGGTACCATTCCGATCTGTTACTGCTCCAACCGTGAACATCCGGTACGTTCTTACCACGTTCGGTACATTATTCTTATTCATGTGTATAGTGTACTTGTATACCGTGGTTATGCGAATTTATCTGTTTCACGTCATGATTTATTTGTGGAATAAGTTAAACCGAAAAGTGTTGTTATTTCCAACAATCCTCTCATATGCCAGTATACGCAATGTATTATTATTCTCGCTTGAAATGAACTAGTTACATCCGAGAGGAGACGGATGCCGAGTGGATAAGGATTGTCGATCGGGGCCATCGAGTGGACAAAGGAAGATCCATATATACCATTGATCAGAGCACTCGGAAGATCGGGGCCATCGAGTGAACTAGTTACATCATCGCAGCTTTGTCGTAGCTCAGTTTACTACAAAAAAACACAGGAGCTCGTGGCTAGATTGTAAAACTATAGTTACAATATATATTAGTTCTAAATTCAGCTATTCTAATATGAATCAGTAAAGGAGAGGAACAAACCAGCAAACAAATTAAACACCATATACGGGAACTTGGTAGCCAGGAGATCAGATGAGCTGACCTAAGGCAAATATTAATGTGGAAGATATGATAGGACGAACTGCATTGCACATAACCCTGAGGCTAAGAAGAGTATTCAACTCCACAAACTTACAGTGCAAGAATATATTCACCCTTCAACTCCTTAATTACTCCTGAATTTACACAAACCGGTAGTTTTGAATGTTTCAACATCCGCACGCTAAGGACAGGGAGAAAAAATGCTATGACTAGGATAGTGGAAACTCTGAATCACATGTGTTTATCATCAGCCTTTGTCTTAATTCTGGAGGTTAAATCTGCAAGGAGCAAATTGATTATGTTCATGCAGTCACCTACTCTCATCATAAAAGATACTGGAACTAAATTTACTATATTACATATTTAACTGCGCGCAAAATGACCATATGGCAAATGGCATGCATCCACTTTCTGTAATTTGTAGTAATTGTCAGCCATATGCCCATATCATTACTTCGGTAACTCTTCCTCACCAAACCACCTTGGAGGATCATATCCATGACCACCTGTTTGTGTATTGAACAGGAAATTCAATAGATATGATATGATGCAGCTGCAGACTGAATATGCCAAACAAATAGAAAGAGCTATATATGAACCAACAGAAAAAAAAATACATACCAAGAGGATTACAACGGCACAGACGCCAAGCTGTCAAGACTGTACCCTTCACAACACCATATCTTTTGTATGCTTGCATTGAGTACTCGCTGCAAGTCGGAACGTAACGGCAGCTTGAGGGCAGCAAGGGCGATATTTCTCCTGTTTACATAAAAAAGCCTGAACCAGTGAGCAAGCTATGAAGATATAGTCGATATTAAAAGGCAAGGTTCATGATTTCTGCATAATAACACAAGAGTCAAAAAGGTAAGATTGAAACCCAAAAATGAAGTGGCAAACACATATGGATTGAGAACACCAAGTATGAACTTACTTTTGTAAAATTTTAGCATGGATAGCGCCACATTGACTCCCAAATCGTCGACTCCCTCTTCTCAGAATCACAAAATGCAGAAATTGTGGTCATGTGGATCAATTGTACAGTTTTACACAGAAAAACATGAGTATGCCTTCCATTAAATTAATGCCCAATCTGTAATATCATAATCACTGTAATAATGGTTTGCATAGCTCTAGTGCTTTATTTAAGTATGGGGAAATTTATGCCCTAGTGTTCCATTGAGGGCCTATGTACAGTAGATTTGCAAAATTGAGCTTTCTGATTCTATATGCATAGCAACCACCCTGGTGATTCATTCTTGAACTTGTGCTCCTCATTTTGCAAAAAAAATCATTATCCACAACATTCTCTGGAAAAACAACAAGGCATATGAAAGCTCAAAGCCTACATAGACACTCCCATACCTGCAAACTAAAATGTGAAGTGCAATGTACAGCCTAGAAAGGAATCAAGTACTGTTGCAAGATACATCAAACGTTTATAATCATCTCAAGAACTGAGCCTGGCTTAAGAAATTTGCCCTAGGTAACAAAGAAGTTGAAAAGCTCAAATATTGACCAAGATTCATGTAGAAAGCACAGATTTTGGCCGCTGGTACAACATGTCAATCTGCCACCCCACCAGACTAACCTTCTTCGTCAGCAGAGCAGCAGACCCGCATCGTCGGAATCCTTCTCTTCTTCAGGTACGGAGCACTAAACGAAACTAGAGATCAAGACCAAGAAACAAGAAGGAGATTGGGAGCGGGGAGAATTGCGTCAGTTGATTGCAAGGCAGCACCGCAGAAAACTCGGTTAATTCGAAAGGAGAGGATGGGGGCGAGGAGACTCACGCGTGCTTCCGGCGAGCGGCCGCGCCACCGCAATAGGCGAGACGGGGGCGGAGGCAGAGAAGGCGGCGGCCATGGAGACGGCGGCGCGGCGGCGCGGCGGGAACACACGCGAGATCTGGTGGCCGGTGATTTTCGTTTCGTCCTCCTCCCCCGGAGAACTGAGAGGAGGATAATGAATGGAAGATTTTTAAAACAATAATACATTTTTATTCAAAATTTTAAATATGATACGTGGATTTTCAAAATTTACAAAAATAGTATTTTATCGATAATTAGTTTTGGCAGATGATATACCGACGACCTAAATCAACTGACGTCAGGTTTCTATCGGTACTTGATATGCCGATTTAAACTGATTTGATCTAGATTGACATACTGTCTCACTCGCCAGGATTTTTAGGGTTTTCACAGAATCGATAGTAACTAATATTCATAAATTATACTAAAATGAGATAGTTGATTGTGGTGGCGCCGTTGCGGTGACGCGACAAAGAGACAGGAGATACAAAGAGACTAAGCCTAAATTGATATACCAAGTTAATCCTATTTGATATCACAATAATAATAATAATAATAACATAAATCATCATATAGCATGATAGCAGCATACATACAAGTGTATTGAAAAATAAAACTTGTATGCTAATAGTAAGCAAGAATATGAACTATATGTTCAGCGTATCACTAGATATATGTTCTCAAGAATAATCGAACAAGAAGTATTTCTTACAGAATACTACACACGGGACAGCTTGTACAACTGATGGAGATTATGAAATTGAGAAGCACACACAACCCAAATACATGTGCGTGCTTCTAGCTCTAGCTAGAACCGATATTACATATATAATGAATGTAAAAGTAAAATATAAAACACAACGAATTGTCGGACTAGTTACAGTTGACGAACGAGTAATGTTAATTTTAATATAATTCTGCTGCACAAATCCTCACGCATCCATGCATCCTGTTGTTCTAATTCATGCAAATAGGCGGCGACGACGACTCACTGCTGGGAGCTCTGGAAGAACTGGATTATTATTATTATCGCTGGATACATCCAAATTTGTGTATATTGCTTTCATCATGTTGAAGCACTCCTTCACCTCACTGTCCTGTTTAATTTGTTTGTTCAATTGAAACACCATCACTTTTATATCCTTAATTATTCAGAAGAGCGGAGTGTTCACAGTCTGACAAAATCTGAATATGGATGGATAATAAGGCGGTTAATTACCGTTTGGCGCAATGGATGGATAAGACGGTTGATGTGGGTGGAGAGATGAAGCTGCTGAGGATGCTGTGCTACTGCTACACATGTAAGAGCAGACGCAGCAACCAGCGAGGCATCAAACCGGAGAAATGAGGGATCTGTCGTACGAGATCGATCGATACAGATTAGCAGCTTAATTAGAAACAAATTAACTTGATTACAAGTATATGTACTAGCTAGTGCAGCAGCAGCAGCATGATTGGTATGTGCGTACGTACCGAAGAGAGAGCGGAGGAGGAGGGCGGTAGTGGTGCAGCGAGACGCGGCGACGGTGGGGAGGAGGAGGAGGAAGGAGAAGGGGGTGACGCAGGCAAGGCGCCATTGGAGCGCCTTGAGCAGCGTGAGCTCCATGTCCCGGATGGTGGACGGCCGGAACGAGTGCCCCATCACCTCCTCCATCTACACGTCGTCGTTTGTCATGCAACCATGCAATCATATATCATATATATATGAGCTAGGTAGCTGAGTAGGAATCGAACCTGGAGGTCGTGCAGCGAGGGGATGGTGACCTCGTCGAGCTTGCAGGCGACGGAGAGGCAGGCCACGCTCACCACTTCCACCATCCACTCCTCCCACATCTGCAGATATGATCTTAATTACTGCTACTAGCTAGCTAGTAATCAACTAAATGGCAGCGGATCTATGGATATATACCAGATGGCAGTTGATGGAGAGGAAGCGATCAAGATAGTTGACAGCGTTGAACGCCGTCGCTGCCGCCAGTCCCAGCCTACTCAATGCCTGAAAATATAATTCACAGATATGATGCAGCTACCAGGATGCACATATAATAGAAAGAAAGAAAGAAAATGGTGGCGGATTATATATATTCTTACGTACATGGATGATGTAGCTCACGGCTTTGAACCTAGCTGCCGACACACCATGCTGGGGCTGGGGCTGGGAGGTCGTCGGCGGCGATCGACCAGACGATACCTGGAGCAGAAGATGGCGCAGGTAGCAGCCGTCTCTCTGCGGCGCGTACAACCTCTCCTTGGCCTTGTAGTACTCCACCACCTCATCACCATCATCATCCATATCCGGCGTCCTTACATGTAGCAGCAGCACTTCTCCTCCTCCCTGTTCATCTTGCTCCTGCTGCTGCTGCTCCTGCTGCTGCTCCGGCCGCGGCGGCGTCGAATCGAAAGGCTCCTCGTCGCAGAAGAGAATGCAACTGATGAAACTAGCATTATCATCATCCTCCATATGCTCGATCGATAATCTGTCTAGCTCATGCTAGCTTCCGTATAGTACGTGGATCAAATCTGGGCATGCAGCAGATGGATCGAGCTGAGAGCACTATAGCTAGTTAATTATACCATGCTTAGTGCACGCGTATGTACGTGTGTTGGGCGGGTGGCTGCCTTAAACGTAACACGGCCCTGGATCTTGCATTGTCACGTGCCGGGTTCATGCGGCTAATTATTTACAGATCAAGTGGTGGATGGTATATATCGGTCGGTCGGTTTAATTTCTAGATGAGGCATGCATGCACGGATTGATAGACGCTTTAATCAATTGGACGTGCAATGCAGATTTTTTAAAATAGTATTTTTTAAAACAAAATCAAATTTGTATAGCGATTTTCAAAAATTGCAAAAAATAACATCTGTTTGGCCGACCACGTGGCAGCTAATCAGCCGATCGGCCGCCGACCGGCGCCCGAAACGCACCGCCCCCTCGCCTTCCGTGCCCCCGCGACTCCTCGCCTCCCACGCGCACCCCAGTGCCCCGCCCCCTCGCCTCCCGCACCACCGGCCCCCGCGCCCGCCGCCCGTTACCTCGGCTCCCGCCCCGCACACTATGTCGGTCATCCATCATCCGTCGGTCGATGGTTGACTGACCGGATGCTATTTTTGCAATTTTTTGAATCCGTCATACAAATTTGATTTTTTTTAAAAAAATACTATTTTTTAAAAAAATGGGCAATGCATGGATATATATTTTAATTAAATATGTAGCAAATTAACGAAAATGCAATATCATGCATATAGTAGCATGCATACTATATACTATAATGTAAATGCAATTAATAATGCAGGGCGTGCATTATATTCATTCGTGCATGCTGTACTCATGCTGTACATTCAATATTTCAGCTAGCTAGGAACTAACACCACGCAAATATATGCTGCTCGCATTACTACTGTTGTGCTCGTATATATTGGAGATCGAGATGTGGATCCAATGCAACCTGCAGTTGCACTACTGTGCTGTAAATGCGCGTGCGTACGTATAGAGTTGAAGGTGTTAATTAATTAGGAGTACATGCATGCATGCATACACACGTTGTACGTCGGCGCATGCATGCATGGTAAGTGGTGCTCATGCATGATCGGCATTGTTAATTACGCGTGTAATCGCAAAGGCCTCGCGCGTCGTTACCTGATCGATAACGAAGCACAGTATGTATGTATGTTACGACCGAGTTCTTTGCTATTCTCTCTCCTCGTCTCACCCTTCTTTAAAAATATAATATTTTTTTGAAAAAAAATCAACTAGCCGATTTAAAAAACTGTAGAAATAAGTATAGTTGACCATCGACCGAATCAGGTCACGTCAACCCTAGTTTGGCCGAACCAAGCTACATTAGTCTTGGTTCGACCCACCATAGACCGAACCGATCCACATCAGCCTTTGTTCGGAAGATGGTTGGGTGAACTAGACCACGCCAACCTGGTTTGGCCCTTGATCGGTCGAACCAGGCCAACGACGCCTCAGCTCCCACCCGCATTGCCACGAAACTTGCGCTTGCGCCCTTTTGTCCGCACGCGCCCGTCGTGCTTGCGACGGTGCCTCGGCTCTCGTGCGCCCCCACCGCACCTCGGCCCCCGCACGCACGTGTCGACGCCTCGCCTCCTGCTCGCCCGCGCCACCGCTAGGGCCCCACATGCCTGCGACACCTCGGCTCCCGCCTGCTTGCTCCACGACTCGACTCCTGGCCATCCATGTCGTGCCTCGACCCCCGTGCCAACACCTCACCTCCCGCCCGCGCCACCACCTCGGTCGCCGTGCCCCTGCTGACGCTGATGAGGGTAGAGGGTATCCCAATTTTTCGATGAGAGGGATAGATTCGATTAAGGACGTAATGACGTTGACAACCCAAGTACAACCCCACACGAACGTTGTGCCTTAACAATCGATACACCACCTCCGAAGGTTGCTGTGTCCTTGCGGTAGCACGATCAACCCAACCACAAGGGTATTTGTTCTTGCAAGCAATCGAATAACAAGAAAGAACAAAATAAACAAGCAACTCAAATTGATAACAAGGTGGAGTTCCGTAATGTGTATCTTACAAACTAGACGATCACAAGACTCAATCTAAAAGTGGCGGCCAATGAGGTATTTATAAGGTTAGGAACGTGTGGAGGTCGGCCAAAGTGAGCCCTAGATGAATACAACTCGGTTACAAGGCCCTTGGGCTTAAACGGTTCGGACTAGAAAAAAGAACACACATTGTTTTGATGATTGCGATCTCCTCGGATGGAATCTAGAGGTGTGGCTAGATCTGTTGGAAATAGGACTTCTCAATATTTCAAAATAGTTCAAAATCATCCAAATCAGAGCTTCCATATAAAAGTTATGCATGTTTGAATCTGGTGCTATCTTAGTAGTCCAAGTCTGAATTGAAAACGTGTAGAACTTTAAGTCCCCTTATCTTGACAAAAAAGTGGCGTCCTAAACTTATATATTATCTTTGGATGGATGTAACTTAGTCCCCAATCAATTTTTATGATGTTACATACCCTTGATCTTCTCATAACGCGACACTTGATCCATTAAGAATTTCTATAATTGAGAACGACAACTCATGGTACAGTAACCTTTTCTCAAATATGTCGACACTTGCAGTAACCTACACCTTATGTTGTTATTACAAGACATAAGCATAGTCATATTCCAACCGGGGATGTTCTCATCAGACGCCTCGTCCCTTATGCGCCCATGCCTTGGCCCTCGCCCCCGCGACACCTTGCCCCCGCCAGCGCATGCCATGAACTAGGCCATCATTGCGCTGGCTGGTTCGGCATCGACCGAACCAGACTGACATGGCCTGGTTCGGTCAACCATCAGTTCGATGGGTAACCATTTTGTAATTTTATATAATTTTTAAAAATATTATTGAATCAGGTACCCATTTCAGTTGCAAGAATAGGCCGGGCCCGATTCTCAGATTGGGCCAAGGGCTCGACAGCACTAGACACAGGCCCGTACGTGGGCGGTGGGAGGTTCGGGATGGGTCCGACATGCTGGACCCACATGTCGGTGGCTGGGACTGCGACGCGTAGATGGGCTTGCGGAGAATGGGCCACTAGAAGTCGGCCCAACCGGAGGGAGAGGAATTTTTATTTTAAAAATTCGATTCTTATTTCTTTTTCTTTTAGAAAAGGCCTCCAAAATTTAGAAAAAAATTAGCTCATAAAAATTATTTAAAATTTTAGGGACTTTTGAAAAATTTCTAGCATCATTTTACTTGCAAAAGTTTCTTCCTCAAAATTGTACATTAAAAACTCATTATTTTCTTTCTAGAAAAATTCCCATTTACCTTTTATTTTATTAAAAATATTTTCTTCCTTTTATTTTATTCACATTTTTTATTTTGAAATTTTCAGGAGGCAGCTGACATGATGTTCCTCCTAAATCATGATGGTAGCATCCTGACAGTAAAAAATGTTCACATCCTAAGAAAAAAGCCCACAAAGCGTTTTAGAAAAAATATTTCTACAGTAAAAAGGAATTTTCTGATTGGCACAACTTTATAGATATATATAGAAATCTTGAAAAATATTTATCTAAGGTCTTTGATCCTAGATATTGGATTCAAAATTAAAGAATTGTAATTCAATTCTATGAGTGAGCTATTTGGAGCATTTTGGAATTAGAATTATGAAATCATATCTAGAATTTACCCTAGAATTCATAATTAATCCCAATTCTTCTTCAAAAAAAAGAATTGACTTAGAATCCCATCCTATCATCCCATCTTATATAGATTTAGATGGAGATGACGATGATTTTCTTGTAATAACGAAATCGATTTCATGGTTCGATCATTCAAAAAAGTTTTAGAATTAGGTCTTAGATTTTAATTCTATGAAATGCCCTAACATAAATATTGAATTTCAATTGAATTCCACGCAATTCAATTTTTTGTGGGATCTGAAATGAATTCCAATTCTTCGATCCAAACGAGAAAATTTCGTTCTGCGGTTGTATGATATCACAGATATCCGTTTGCATTTGATTTGAGCCTAGTGTTTATTAGCAAATATATATTCCATGCATGTACAACACCTGATCTTTATATTATATTATTATTAACAAAAAACTTGCCATGAGCAGCGCATATATATATATATATTCGATGTACATATAGTAGAAATTAAGAGGAAATTAAACATGAGAAGTAATTAATATATAATAGCAAGCGGCCTGCAGCAGCATGCCTGCTTAGAAGGTTTAAAGGCAGGTGCCGTACGTCGTCGCTCCTCGCCGGTGCAACCTTCCGGCACAGGCAATACTTGCTGTGCAGGTTGGCGGTTGCATTGCATCATTTGCATGCATGCAACGATCGGATGATCACCTCCTCGTCCTCCTATGCACTGCAGGCCGCCTACGACGACGATGGATGGATGGGAATAGGTAGAGATCGAGATGCATGCATGGTGCTGGTGTCGGAGTTCTAATTAACCGAAGAAGGAACCGGTCTTCAAGGCATCCTGGTTAGCGTCACCAAGAGCAGCCTCACTCAAGTAGGTGTCAGCCAGCTGCACACGCTTCACATTCTCCTGCTCTTTCACCAGAAGCTGCCCGTACTCCATCAGCTTCTCGATCGTCATCTTGGGCTGCTCGAACGTCGGCGGACCCTCCCGGGAGTTCACCAGCCTCTTCCCGATGTTCTCCACTCCCGTCTCCGCCACCCACTTGCGCACCTCGTCGTCGTACACGCGCGCACGCAGAGCTCCGAAGAAGTCTGCACTTAACAACAACATTGATTGATTATTATACGTTCGTTTTGCGTATTGTACGTATTTTGAATACATATTGCAGTTCGATCGTCGTACCGATGGATTGGCCGGGGAAGCTGTCGACGATCTTGACGATGTCGTCCTCGGGCACGTTGTCGGTGCGGAAGATACCCTTGCAGACGCCGACACGGTCATCTCTGGTGGGAGCCCAGTAGAACTTCTCCATACGCCCGTCACGGATGAGCGGCGCGTACAGCGTCGAGAAGTCGTTGCCGGTGACGATGATGGGCACGCGGGGGTTCTCCTCCTTGTTGTACATTCCGGGGAGCTGCACGTTGGTGGGGTTGTCGGCGATGTTCATCAGGGTGGCGTTCACCATCTGGTTGTTCACCGTGTACTGCGTCGTGCCGCCCATGCGACCTGCACCGGCGTCGAGATCGTTGATGAAGAGGCAGCACATCTTCCCCTTCTTGATGATGTCCGCGGCCTCACGGTACCGCTGCCTGATCAGCTTCGCCGGCTCTCCGGCGTTGCCGCTCTCAAGCTCTCCGGCGCTCATCATGATTGGGCTGTGTAATTAAGTCAACCAGACCATATCAGATCAGTTATTTACTTACTTAATTATATAGTTTCATTTATTCTAAATCTGGATATGTCTTACTTGATCCCCAACTTGGAGAAGACGAGCTCACACTGGAAGGATTTCCCCTGACCCTTGCCTCCCCAGATACCCAGGATGAGTGGAACCTTGATGTTGGGCAGGGTCATGAAGTTCTTGGAGACGTGGACGAGGAGCTTGTCCATGAAGGCCGGGGCGATGTAGAAGCCTCCCATGGTGTTGTCGAAGTTGAATCTGCATACGCATCCAGTTCCAGTCCAGTTGAGCTCATCATCAATTCATCTAGCTGTACGTAGTAGAGAATCTAGAGCGTGCTTACTGTCTGAGACCCTGGCTGATGTACTCGTAGGAGCTGAGCACGGCCTCGTGGGTGCCGTCGCCCATGGGGGCCTGGAACAGGGAGTCGACGATGCCCTTCCCCCTGGTGATGTCCTGCTGGTCGTCGGAGATGTCGTAGGCGAGGCCCTTCCACCGGTCCTGATCCGTCTGCTTGCCCTCGTTCAGATCCTTGGCCATCACTCTGAACCTGTTGATGTTGGAGGTCTTGCCATGGTAGTTGGCGGCCGAGGCCACCTGCTTCTTGAGCTTCTTCCCCAGGAAGCTCGCCGGCGTGGAGGAGGCCTGCACACAACACGTAGTACATATGTCAGTCACATCGGTTCCTCGATCATTTGCATGCAGCAATGCAATGCAAGCAAGTAATATGAATTGATGCGCACCGGAGCTCCGACGGTGGAGGAGAAGGCAGCGGCCATCTTGCGTTGCTGCTGCCGCTGCTGCTGCTGCTGCTGCTCAAAGTATAGAGGGCGAGCTGCGGGAGGCCTTAAATACAGGTATACAACAGGATAGACACAATAATGCATGGCCGGCCGTCGTCGCCATGAAAGTTGGAGGAGAGGTCGTGGAGTTGTGGATCAGCTTCCGGATCACCCACAGGCCACACGCTGAAGATTGGGTTTCGGACACGTGGCGACGATCGATAGGATGACATGGAGCGGGAACGCCACTGCCAGTGAAGTGAGTGAAGTGAGCTCGCTTGGCTCGGGTTCCTTCACCTTTCATCACCACAGAATTATTCTGCCATTTCCGATGAACTCTTCTTGTTTTCTCTTCAATTCATTCCTCGCCTCACATTCCCCTCCCGGCCGCCGGCCGGCACCAAGCGAAGCGACCAGTTGCTTGCTAGCTTCACGAGCTCTAGCTCCTTCCAGCTTCCAGCTACAAAACCGGTTTGTTTTGCATCATATCACCACACAAAAAAGCTTCAATTTTTGCGTTGCACCGCTTCTTCTTCTTGTTCTTGTTCTTGGTGGATGAGGCATGGCAAATTGAACCACCACAAATATTTGGCTTTGTTGATAACTATCGATCAGGCTACGACTGTCATTTGGTACCACACAAACTTCATTCTCCTTAACGTCCAACAACATATACAAGAGTGGTCGGTTTGCATGCGTTCCCAGAAAAAAATTACAAAATTAATTTGCTGGTAATATTGCTTTTTGGTGAACCATCAAATCAGAGTCAGATAATTAAAAAGTAGTATAGTGTTTTTCAGGTCAAGTTTGTTGGTCTTGCATACTGTTACCACTTATGTAATAAGTTTGGTTTGCATGTGTTTTTCAGAGTCAGATAATTTACCAACCAATATACATAATTTATTGAACATCGAAAGCATTGTTTTTCACAACGAAATAAATAAAATACTTATTACATAAGTGACATTGGAACCTCAAAATAATAATGACAAATAGTAATAACTCTTAAATAACCTTATTCACACAACGACGACTCTACTGACTTGACTAGGCCTAGCTCAAAAGGTGCCACCTTCATCTTCGCTTGCGAGTTCCTCTTCTGGCGGTGGGGGAATGTAAGGGTGAGTATTTTAAATACTCAGTAAGCCATGCAAGCGGAACATTTATAATGCATAGGGGATACTAGCTAAGGATGATATAATAGGGTTCATTTGAGTAAATAGAGTGTTATTTCATTTGAAGAGTAGTTCTTTGTGGGTATGGGTTTGGATAATGGGTAAGGGCACCGTTGGTGCAAAGGATTACGCTAACAGGTTTAAAATAATCTCGAAGGGTTGACTGCTTAAAATGGTTGACTGTGGACCGATCTAGGCCTCCGCTGGGGATAATAACCTTGGATCAGTTCGAAGTGTTTCTGTTTGTATTCGTATTTGATGTCCTCTTTATCGTAGAGAGGGGGGTATTTATAGGCCTGAATACAATAGGAAAAGACTATCATGCCCCCTAGTTACAACCGCCATAGCGAGCACTGTTCTCGGGGCTCCATATGGGTAAAAAGGTCAAACGTCGTGCGAACACTTAGATAAAGTTGACGTCTTGTCTCTTTTGGTGGCGCTCCTTCAGAGTAGGAGGCTCCGGGAATACTTTAGTGACAGGGCTCCTCCGAAGGCAACATGCTTCGGAGGGGAAGCTGTAACGACCCGTCGCGGGACTCGGAAATACCATCGAGCGGGACGAGCCGATACTTCATCGAAGACGAATAATATCGCCGTTGACATTGTTCCATTCGACAGTAGTACATTGCAGAAGGAAAATTACAATAATTAAATATTACAAAAGCTGCTAAAGAGGCACACCTCGCAGCAACAATCATTACAAATGCACAGCGGAAGCATTTCATCACTCAAGCATGCACTACTATCCTAACACTACTTGGGGACTAGGCCTGAAACCCTAACCTTCTATATCTTCATCGGCAACAATTTCATCTTCGCCTTTAAGGTTCTTGACGTCCTCCGAAGATTAGCAAACTCTGATGTGGGGGTGTAAAACAACAAGGGTGAGTACTCAAGAGTACTCAGCAAGTCTTGGAAGTAGTATAGATGCAGGATACAAAGAGCGGGTATGGTTCTCAAGGGAATATTTATAGTTTATAAATTCTAAGTGCTTAATACCCACGGATAGAGGTCCCAACCTCTAACCGTTCCCACATAAAGTAGCAATAGTTCAAAAGCTAATTCAACTCTCACATTCTCACCAACCAGGATTGCTTTGCAACAAATCCCACCATCATTTTCCATCAATTCCACAAGTCATATTTCTTTTCATCAATTCCACATATCACGACCATCATCTTATCATCATAACTCATCATTATCTCGGTACTAGCTTACCCATCCATCGGGGAAGTGTTCCCATTATCAACATCTCATCCCAATTCATTTTAACGCTCAACTAGTTATCACATCTCATATCGCTCCCTATGAAGCCTTCCGACTTCCCGCTCCACACAGGAACGTTATCCAACCACACAGGCTAGTCGTATACCCAACGGTATACTCTGGTAACGTCCCAACCCATTTCCCATTTAGTTGAAAACAAGTAAACACTACGCTAGGGAAGACACATGAAATCACTTGCCCATATCCGTGGGCACGGCTGTTCGAACAGATCATACTTCAGCTGAAGGTGCACACTTTACCCTCGCGACTCAAACTCTACTCCGCTACCCGCGTAGTAGGGGAGGTTCGAGACAAAGACTTTCCAAAGCAAACCTAGGATATCCCACTGCCACCTAGATGGATTCACGGTCAAGGATCCGGAAAGTACGTCTTCCTTCTTCTCCCCAGGCAATCACATGGGTGCTCCACTTCCAACTCCTCGAATCACAACCACAATCACGTGCCCGTTAGGGACTTTTCAGGTAATACCACGAGCCACCCGGTGATTCCACATCCATCGGCAATCAGGCTATCCCAAACCCACTAAGTACTAGCCTAGGGGCACCTCTCACGTACCCACAAGGTTGCACGATGTTGTGCTCATGCTTTCCCAAGGAATCGGTCCTTAATAGTCTTTGTAACACACACAATTTCATTTCACACAACACATTTACAAAATCACATCATCATCACCCATTCTACATCTATTCGTCATGTTTTGATATAAGTGTGTAAGTGTATGTGTAGTGCACCCATTTGACAAGGAATATGCTAAAAATAATTAAAAGAATAAATTAAATCATGGATGTAAAAATAAATCCTAGAGCGACAAGGTAAACATGATATTCAATTATCAAGGAGGCTTGTTAACAAGCGTAGGTTTTATTTGTCTTAATTGCCCAAGCAATTGACTAATAGTGTACGTGAGTGTTTAATCCTAAACATGCATATATAAATTTTGTGGAACAATCAATGCAATAGGATCAAGGATGTTCAAAGGAAGACTTGCCTCGAACCATATAGTACTCGGGATCTTCGGGTCGTAGTCTCACGGGTCTTCGGCGACGGTAACTATAGCACAAATAACATCACATAAATAAAAACACCCAAAAAGTTTTGGGGAAAACAATTTTATACTATTCTAAATTAAAGTTTATAATTTTATAAATTTATAGAAATTTGAACGGAGTTAATCGGAGATATAACGAATTTCATATGAATTTTTGAAGTTTAAACATTTTTCTGAAATTGTCAAAAAGTATTGTGTGCTATTGGGCTGAATGGGCTAGTCCGGAAATTAATTCCTGGAAATAGAAAAGGCTGCTGTGCTGAATGGGCCGTGGCCTACTAACCACGTGGGTTGCACTGGTTTAATTAAAGAAAACAGAAAAACACTATGCTAATGGGTTGCAATGCAAAGCGTTGAGCGGGCCTTGCAAACAGGCGGCCCCTGAAGCAGCGCAGAACCGAGGCAGGCAGGTCTGGCCGATGGGGCCGGCTAGTCAGTGGGAGGAAAACAGAGGAGCTCGCAGTGGCTGGAGGTTGAAGACGACTACGGACGGCTAAAATTTCTCTAGAGCATAACTTATTCGTTTCAACTCCGATTGGCCCCAAATTTTAACCGTAGGTTAAACATACTATGATTAACAATATCTACGGTTGGATTTTCAATTAGAGCTACGGTTTGCCCATAATCAAAAATGGGGTAAACTAACAGAGGGGTGGTGCCGGGGGCGATGGGGGTACTCCGGCGCCCAACTACGGACATTTTCATGGGATTAGCACTAGCAGGAATCTAACCGTGGCCTCTGATTGACATACCATGGCCCGAACAAGTCTACCCACGGTGATGCTTAGAGGTTTCCATGGCTCAATGCCGCCGGCGAGCTACGGTGGTGTTCCGCCTTAGCTAACCCATGGAACATGATTGCTAGAGTGTAAGGAAGCTACTGATACAAGGAATTAGGTGAAAGTTATACCTTCGGTTAGATCGGGGAGCGACGACGGCGACGAGGGTCTCCGGCGATTTTTGGCTAAACTTGCGACGGAGCTTGGTCTCAGGACGAGAGGCACTCAAGGGTAGTATGAGGGCTTGAATGGGGCGTAGGGAGCTTTGGTTGGTACTTGGGGGTTCTTGTTTGCACGGACGGCGTGGGCAACGACGTGCGAGTTAATGGCGACGGGACGTGCAGACGGGATAGGACGCGGGGCGAGAGAACGCGGCTTCTGCTGCGGTGGAAGGCGAGTGGCCAAGCGCAGCAGGCGAGGCGGCAAGATGTAGCGCGTGGCTGTAGAGGTTGGGAACCGAGGCGGCACGGCGCGCGATTGGGCGCAAGGCGCGGCGCGGGAGACGTGGCGGCCAGGCGCGGTCAAGCGGCGAGCCGAGGCGGATGGCCACGCGGTGCGCGGCAGCAGTGGCGATTGGCCAGGCGCAGCCTAGCGTGTGGCCGGCGCGATCGCGCGGCTTGCGCAGCCAGCGCTTGGCGTGCGGCCGGTGTGGGCGCGCGGCCAGCAGGGCACACACACATGCAGACAGCCGACAGTTTTGCCAGGGAAAGGAAATGAGAAAACGTAGGATAAAAATAAAAGAAAAGAAAAGAAGGGAATAGAAGTGAGATTTATTTATTTATTTTCTAGGATTTTTGTTTGAATCTTTGAATTAAAAGGAGTTTGTATTTGGATGGTGAAGAATGTTTTCGGATAGGAAAGTGTTTAATACAAGTTTAAGGGAAAAAATTTATTTTCGCACTAAAACAATTTAAGAAATCCAACTTTTCAAATTAAAATTTTATTTCATATGTATTTTTGTCAAGTTACTAAAATCTGGATTTTACAGAAGCCTACTCCAGGTTTATGCACATGCTTCGAATCTGGCCTGGGGCTTCGAGTTCCTCCCCCCGAAGCATGGTTGCGATATCTTGAGGCTTCACACCTCTCATACTTTGGAATATATCTCCGGAGCATCAAGTCTTGACAATATTATTTTCCCACAACATGTAACATACCAAAAATTATAAAACTAAACAAATATATTAAAAAAATCCAATGGTATTTCCTCTGCATTTTGAAATTATTTTGATTATTTTTGGAGTTTTGCATGCATGATACTAATGCATTCATATGCATTTAGAACAAATAGAAAATTTTGTTTGAACAATATATTACTCCAATAAATCTGAAAAAAATATAAAATATATTACCTCATTAATATTATCCTATAAAAATTTCATAAATTTTGGACTTATTTTGATAGCTCAAATCAACACAGCAATACAACTCGAAATCTGAAAATGAGCTTACTGTATGACCTACTTTATAAATTTACCTAAAAAAACCGTAGCTGGGATGGCATTGAAACCTTGTCAGTAGGTACAGCAAAACGTCCTCTATCATCAATAAAATATTCGAAATTTTAAGTGGTGTGCAACACTATGTTCTAGCTCAACCAAAACACATAAGTGACCAAAAACTGCACACTAGCAGCCCTCCTCATTTGTTCCTCCTCTCACTGTTTGTGGGCAATCCTGACATGGGACCTACTTGTCATACACTCTAGCTAGCACCTCACCCCAGTCCTAGGGTCAGCCAGTCCAAAGAAATAGCAAGGCATTTCCACAAATACATTCCATGCATGGGCAACACGTGTGCTAGCGGTGCCACGCGTTCAACGTCCTCAATACTTGTCTCTAGCTTCTCCGACTAGGTCGTCTGACTTCCTTCTTCCTCCCAGCATCTAGTTGAGCAATGGAGAGGGGCTGAGCTTCTTGATTCATCCACTTTTCCATCACCGGCCACGAGGAAGACGATGAAGCCGACTCGCCGATGATCATCGGTTAGCCAATGTAGCTTGTGTTCTCTCCTCTCCGATGCATGCCGTTCATTTTTTTCTTTTGGGCTCATCTCCATACGTCCATTGTAGCAATGGGAACGTCGACGAGTGAGGAGCCATGCTGAATAGCGTGGGCCTCATGGCTCTAGAAGTGATGAGTCATTGTCAACGATAGTCAAAGAGGACTGAAGAATAGAGGAGATCTGCTGTTTCATGGGCCGCGTGTGACTCAGGTATACGGGCAGCGAGCGACTGTCGGGCAGAGGAGGCTGCGAAGTCGGGCTGGCCCAATCCGGGTGCATGGGCCAGAAGCAGTAGAAGACCCACTGGGCTGTTGACCAGGACTGACTCAGGTACACAGGCGGTGAGCGATTGCCGGGCTGAGAGAGCTGCGGAGTCGGGCCGGCCCAATCCGGGTACCTGGTGCAAAGCTGGTGGAGGCTTTGTCAGTTTCAGCGTAAAACTGACAACCATTGATTCTGTATCCGACTATCCAGAAGAGAAGCCGTAGTCGCTACGAAAACTTAGCTTCCGGATATGTCATCTGTATCTCTAGGCCCACAGTCAGTCAGTTGTGTCTGTAAAAATTCCTAAGGGCAGTAGAGTCTTTTCCTTTATTTTTGAGTATGTAAAAACCCTAAGGGGCTGGTAGAATATTCCTAGTGTTGGGCTGCCTATAAATAGGACCCCAATCCCTAGGGTTTGGACTACCCCTTTGTGCTGAAATCAAATCCACTCTTTGGGTCATTTTGTCTCCCGTTTCTCTCTCCTGTGTGCGCCGCCAGGCTTGTGTTCCTTCCTGTTTGTGCATTATTCTTACTCTAAACTCTTGGATGCATTTAAGACTTGGTCCCTGCTGATTTTATTTGTCGCACTTGTTTGGTTTGGAGAGTTATTGCTTCAGCTACGGGCTGGTGAATTTATTTCTTGAGGAGAAGCTTCTTCTGTTGCTTCTATTCTTCACAAACTGAGTACTAGTTCTTGCTGTTGCAAGTAGTACTACTTTCCTGTAGCTACAGTAGTCTGTGTAGCTTTTCACCTTCTACTGCACAGCCTTTTGATCGAGGCTGACAGGGTCTGTCACCTTTTTGGCTGTGTTTCGAGCGAAGCTACTCTCTGTTCGAAGCCCCTCAGTTTCGCGAGGTAGGCTTCGATTTATCTCTTTCGAAGGCATCGTTCGATCTTCGGTATTTGTGTTGGACCGGAAACGGCGACCAGAGGGGGGGGGTGAATGGGAGCTTTAAAAAATTACTGGCTAAAACTTAGCCTACGGTTCTGTTCTGTCTTCTGCGGAACAGGCTTCGAACACAGCCTTCGAAGGTCTGGTTCGGAGGTACTTCGACACCTTCGAACACAGGCTTCGGAGGAGCAAAAGTTCGAAGCCAAGAAGACTTCGCTCCACTAACAACCCTCGAAAACCTACTCTGCTAAGTCAGTGCAGGCTCCGCACACAGGGTGCTTTGAGCAGACTTCGCACGTCACCCTTCGCAAGAGTGGACAGCCCTCTGAGGACTTCGACCAAGTACTTGGCGACAGCAACGGGTGCTGGGCTTCGTACCCGAAGGTCTACACGCACACACAACGGACTACGCTAAGGGCTTCGACACAGGAAGCACTACGGGAAATGAACAGGGCTTCGCTAGTAATCAGCGAGGTCTTGCCTTGAGTTACACAGAGCGACAGCACACTGAAAAGCACACTTCGCGAGAAAAACACCCTTCGCCAAGACAGGCTTCGGTGAACTAAAGACTAGCGAGGTATGCGATACGAGCTCAAGCAAAAGCACACAGAAGCAGGGCTTCGCCGCTTGAACAAGGAACACAAAATATATTGAACTCAGAATGAAAACAGCGAGGTCTGTCTACAGGAGCTCAACAGTAAATGCTCAAAGTGTTAAATGTTACCTACCGAGCCCCCATATTTATAGCCCACGGCTTCATCCTAAGGAAGTGACTACTTTACCCCTAGGGTTTACAACAGATTTGTCTCTACAGAACTAAGGGGTACAAAAGGTAGTCCACCTTTATTTTGGAGGCTTCTCTGTCAGCTGCAGAGGGGACAGTGTCAGCCTTTTTCAGAACAGACAGTGTCAGCCTTTACAGAGTTGACTTCTGGAACCTCCCTTCGCACGCGAGGGGTGCGGAAGCTTCGGCGAGAAGCCTGCAGCCTGTTGGCCTTCGCTCCGCCGAAGAAGACCTTCGATACAGTGACGGTTTTGAGCCGAAGCCGTCAAAGCCCTTGGGCCTTCGCACCACCACCTCCGGAGTGGATCACCACGGCTTCGCAGCTACTCCGAGCTCGAACACCGTCCGTCCGTGTACCGAAGCCATGCATGGCCGAAGCACCTCAAGTCATCCTCACTCCGGAGCTAGCCTCGCTCCGAAGTCCTTCACACTCCGAAGCCCCACCTTCGGAGTACCACCCTTCGAAGTCCCTCCTTCGTCCAAGGCCTCCGCATGAAGCATTCCATGAGCACTTCGTCGCAGTGTCTCACTCCGAGCACACTCCTCGACGAGCCTCACCCGGACCATGCCTTCGATGCGCCTCGACTTCTGAGAACTTCGTCGGGCACCCTTCGAGTGTCTCCCTCCGGAGCACACATCGAACACCTTGCCTCCGCAGAGGACTTGTTCCACCAACTCCGAAGTTACTCCATTCGGAGTACCTTCGAAGTGCCTCACCTCCGAGGACTTTGTCTCGGAGTACCTTCAGCCGAAGCCACGCTCCGCACTCTCTGCCTTCACCTGGCACGCCTCGACCCGAGGACCGACCCGGACCACCTTCGCAGCCACCGTGACTGAGCTCCCCGCTCCCTTGGCATCAAACCACCCGCTTGACCCAAGTTCACCTGGCTCGAACCCTGTCCGTCGCCTCCGAAGTCCCTGCGCACCACAGACAAACAGACAAGTGTATCCAGTACTCCGGAGACCTCTCCGGGTTAGCAACCTCCGGCACACACTCCGGTGTACCGCCCAAAGTACCGAAGCCATCGGTACGAACCCGATCATCGCGTACTGCCGGACCCCTCCGACAGGTACACTCCGCTGCACAGCTGCAGCAAGCAAACACCTCCGAACACCCTTCGGAGAACCACCTCCGAATCCCCTTCGGAGGTACCCTTCGAACAGAGGGTAAAAGCCTGTCAATCACTCATCACATACACCGAAACCACCCTTGGTTTCTCAATCTCCCCCTTGATGAGTGCATTGACAACCAAATTGAAGTTCAAGAAAATGTAAAAAAATTTCAGCACACAAGTGACCATAAAAACTCAAAAAGAGCCAAAGCATGTCACTTGATAAAAGAAATTTTTCTCCCCCTTTCTCAAAAGAGTAAAAGCCCTTTGGCAAATCTCCCCTTGATAAAAACTCCCCCTGAGTTAAGTAAATTTTTCTCCCCCTTTATGTCAAAGATCTCTCCCCCCTTCAAAATTATGCCTTCTTGCGACAGAGAACATAGCAAACCTCTCCCCCTTTGGCAATGCAAGCATCAAGGAGCATTCAAAAGATGCAAAGCTGCGAAATGAATAGAATTGCAAAGACATATAATGCAAAAATATGCCAAAATTAACACAAATGATCATGTGCTCAGCTCAATTTAACAATCTGTGAAACAAGATGATGGCATGAGATTGTGTTATTTTGTAGTAAAAGCATCACCACTTAATCACAGTAGTTAGACATGAGAAGGCAAGGACTGCGCAAAGCTAACAAGTTCTACCCTAGACAGACAAGTCTTGTTCAAAAGGAGCTGTGAAAGCAAACTTGATGATTAATTAATCTAGATGTTCTTGTCTTAGTGCCAGGGGTTATTTGTTTGTCCACCTTATACTTTCCAATCAAGCCAAGCCTAGGCATGAAAGCCATCTGAAGCTTAAGGCGGTGATTTTGGCATACACTACACTATCCCAGTTCAGACCAAAGTGCAATGGTAAGCAGTCTAGAATAGAGTAGTGCGACAAACAAACCCTCCTGGATCTTTTCATTTAAACCAGGTAAATCATGGAATTTTTTGATTTTGATTCAGATGAATGAAACATTTTGATGAATATCCATGAATAAAGAACACAATTTTTCAAGTTGCAAATTTTAGCATCCAAGGAATAGTGTCTTGCTGTCAAGTAGAAAGAAGATAGCTAAAAGCAGTCCAGCCTAAACAAGCTAGATACAAGATTATGCGGTGAGCAAGTTTTGATTTTTAGAAAATAAAACATCATGCATAATCAATGTTCCAGACATATTTCATAGAGCTGAGCTGTCATGATTTCTTTTGAGTTAAAAGCAGGCATATAATAGCAAAAGATGTAAGTGCAATTCCACACATAATGAGCATATGCAAGACAATTAAAAGCAGCTCCCCCTCACAAAATGCCGTAGGGATGACAAATACCAAGTTCCCCACGCAAGTAAGCAAACCGAGAAGCATCGAGGGGTTTTGTAAAAATATCGGCAAGCTGGTGTTGGGTATCAACATATTGAAGTTCAATATCACCCTTCTCATTGTGATCTCTGAGAAAATGATACCGTACATCAATGTGTTTGGTTCTGGAGTGCTGAACCGGGTTGTTTGCAATACAAATAGCACTAGTGTTATCACAGAAAAGTGGAACACTCTTATAATCTAACCCGAAATCCCGCAAAGTGGAAACCATCCACAAAATCTGAGAGCAACAGCTAGCTGCAGCAACATATTCGGCTTCCGCCGTCGATTGTGCAACACTAGACTGTTTGCGGGAAGACCAGCAAACCAGAGACGTACCCAGAAAATGACAAGTACCAGAGGTACTCTTCCTATCAATTCTACACCCAGCAAAATCCGCATCTGAATAACCTCTAAGACATAAAGATGAAGACGATGAATACCATATGCCAAATTCAAGGGTGTGCTTGAGATACCTTAGAATGCGCTTAACCGCTTGGCGGTGCGAAGCTCGTGGTGAAGCCTGAAAACGAGCGCACAGACATACTGCGAAGTGTATGTCCGGCCTCGTGGCAGTCAAGTAGAGGAGGGAGCCGATCATGCTCCGAAACTCCTTCTGATCTACGGCTTCTCCATCTTCGTCAGGGTCCAATGCTACAGATGTAGCCATTGGAGTGGCGAGGGGCTTCGCATCGGACATGTCGAATTTCTTGAGCAGGTCCTTGGTGTACTTTGTCTGGTGGACAAAAGTACCTTGTTTGCTTTGCTTGATTTGCAAACCAAGGAAAAAGGTGAGTTCACCCATCATCGACATTTCAAATTCCCTGCTCATGGTATCTGCAAACTCGGCAACCAAAGCATGAGAAGAGCCACCAAAGATGATATCATCCACATAAATCTGAACTAGGAGGAAATCTTTGCCATGCTTGAGAGTAAACAAAGTTTTATCAACAGAGCCCATCAAATACCCTCGCTCAAGCAGAAAAGACTTAAGTCTATCATACCAAGCCCGTGGGGCCTGCTTGAGTCCATAAAGAGCCTTATGAAGTTTAAGGACTTTATGTGGGTACTTGGGGTTTTCAAAACCAGGGGGTTGTTTTACATAAACATCTTCACCTATGAAGCCATTAAGAAAAGCACTTTTGACATCCATTTGATAGAGTTTGAATCCCCGGGATGTCGCAAAGGCAAGCAAAATCCTAATGGCCTCAAGGCGAGCAACAGGTGCAAAAGTTTCAGTAAAATCAATCCCTTCTAGTTGAGAAAAGCCCTGAGCTACAAGTCTAGCCTTATTTCTAACAATTGTTCCATCCTCCCCTTGTTTATTTTTAAAAATCCATTTTGTTCCAATAAAATGAACATTAGGTGAAGGATCAACTAAAGTCCAGACTTGATTTCTTTCAAAATTTTCAAGCTCTTCATGCATGGCATTGATCCAACTAGAATCAGAAAGTGCATGACTAACATCTAAGGGCTCGAAAGAAGCAACAAAAGCAGCATTAGTAAAATGAGCGTGAGAACGTGTTACCCTTTGATCAAGCTCACCAATGATCTGCTCGGGAGGGTGCATCCTTTGGACATGATGTGGAGCCTCGCGGCGGGATGCAGTCTCCCCCTCAACTTGTACGTTGGAGTGGTCCAAGATGACCGATGTTGAGGTAGTCGCTTCGGGACCTCGTGCCGAAGTAGTTGAAGCGGGGTCAGCTTCAGGGGTTGATGTCGAGGGTAGTAGGGGATCATCCTCGAATTCTCCGGGATCTTCGTCTTCGAATAAGGTCTGTTCCATGTCGTGTTCATTTGCCTGTTCAAAAGCAGAACTAACAGAGGGGGTTGATTCATCAAAAGTCACATCACATGACTCGATGATAGTGTTAGTTTCCAAGTTATAAACACGATAAGAATGACCATGAGTAGTATAACCCAAAAAGATCCCGTCAGAAGATCGCGACTCAAATTTATCCAAATTTCCACGCTTTAGGATGAAACAGCGACAGCCAAAAACTCGAAGATGAGTAACCTTGGGCTGTCTCCCAAAACGCAGCTCATAAGATGTCAAATTTAAAATTGAGCGCAAGAAAATTCGGTTTGAGATGTAACATGCAGTGTTCATGGCCTCAGCCCAGAATTTTCTAGGAGTCCTATGCTCATCAAGCATCGTCCTAGCCATCTCAACCAAAGTGCGGTTTTTCCTCTCAACAACACCGTTCTGTTGAGGAACCCGCGGAGCAGAGAATTGATGTTCTATGCCATGCTCCATGCAAAAGTCAACAAAGAGACTATTTCTGAACTCGGTGCCATTATCGCTTCGAATGAATTTCAATGCACCTGGGAGTTCAGTGAAAAGTCTCAAAGCCAAGCTCCAAAAGTGTGAAAACACTTCGTCCTTGCTGGCAAGAAAGAAGACCCAAGAGTAGCGAGAGAAATCGTCGACAATAACAAGAACATACCACTTGCCGCCTAAAGAACCAACCCGAGAAGGACCTACAGTGTCCATATGGAGAAGTTCTCCGGGCTGTTCGGTCATCACTGTGGTGACTGGCGAGTGCGAAGCGGCAATCATTTTACCATGTCGACAAGGAGCGCAAACCAAATTCTTCTCAAACCTGAGCTTGGGCAATCCTCGGATCAAACCTAGGGCGCTTAGACGAGTGAGCAACTCAAAGCTCATATGCCCTAGTCTCCTATGCCACTTCCAAAGCTCAGAAGTCGAATGTGCAACAAGGCAATGAGAAGAACCAGACGACTCTGAAAAATCAGCTCCAAAAACTCTCCCAACTCTAAAGATCTTACACACCACAACGCCATCAGAATTGAGCACTTGCGAAGTATCGCGATGAAATCGCACTTCGAAGCCCTCATCAAGCAACTGAGATACAGACAGCAAATTGTATCCCAGGTTTTCAACCAAAGCAACATCTTTGAGAGTGAAGTTCGTGTTAATCCTTACCACACCTTTACCTTTCACTCTACTCCTTCGATTGTTTCCGAAGGTGATATGTTCCCTTTGCTTGGTTGTTGTGAGGCTGGAGAACCAGTTTGCATCTCCGGTCATGTGGCGCGAACAACCGGAGTCCATGATCCACGTGCCCTCCAAGCCTCGACCTGTCGCCTACACATGATAAGAATGCCTCGATCGCTCAGTGCTGGGGTGAGTAAAATAATGACGAGGCATCCAGCACTGAGTGACACGAGTAGTAGGCACAGTAAAAGTAGACGGTCTACGCACATAAAAATCAGAATGATGCAAAGTGCGAGGTCTACCTACATGCAAAGAACGCAAAGCATGTCGAGGTCTCCTACTCTGACGAGGTACAAAGCTACTCGCCCGAGGTCTACCACCATATGGAACATGGTGAACACCTCGAGGAGCAAAACCTCTCCGAGAAGCACGAGGAGCCTCGAAAACAGGACGAGAGTAATACTCAGACTCATGCATACCTAAAGATGGGTAATGCATGTCCTGATAGCTCATCGCCTGTGCACGTCGCTCATCCTTGATGCGACGGAAACAGAAACCAATCAAATGACCCGCCCGCTGACAATAAGAACAGTGAAACACTCTCCTGGGGGCACTCTCATGGGTCACAGGAGCAACTCTCACAGGCTCCTTGGGTTTCTTCCGAGTGGTTTTCTTGGGAGGATTTTTCTTGGCAGGAGGTGTGGTTTTCTTTGGTGGATGGGTAGGCTTTTTGGCTGATGGGGTGTCCAACAGAGCTCTCTCTTTCTCTAGGGTGGTGGGAGAGGTAAAAACAGTTTTGGTCTTACTGTCTGAAGCTATCCTCTCAAAACCCAAACCTAGAGCTACCCCGGCTCTGTCAGCACACAACTTGGTCTTGGCCAAGAGCAAATCCATCCTACCCTTCCCCTCAGTGCATTTGTTCACCACAGAAAGAAGGTATTCATTTTCGGACATTAGATTTTCAGCTCGCTCTCTGACAGTGCCTAGCTGGTCCTTAAGGGTAATGCAAGTGTCACAAACAGGTTGCACATCCTTAGAACTACCGGCCCTCTCCAATCTAGCCTCCAAATCATGAACATGCTTATCACGTAAATTAATGCTATCGCGTAATAAAGAGCAGTTCATGCAATCAATAACATCATGAGGTCTAGAATCCACCTCCAAAAGCTGCTTCTGTGCAGTCTCAAGCTCAGAAAGAGTTTGAGCATGAACAGAACGCAACTGAGCAAGCTCACTCATGACAACAGAACAGGACTCACATTCAGCATCATCAAACTTAGACTTAAGCATGGCATATTAAGTAGAAACATTTTCTAGCCTAAGTCTAAGGTCTTTTCTTTCTCTAGCGGCTTGCACAAGTAATCTATCCTGACCAAGTACTACTTCATTCAGCTCATCTAATTTAATTAGAAGCTGGTCAGATGATAGGTTTACCTCTGATGAGTCAAGCTCATCGCCGCTGTGATCGCTGTCGGCCATGAAGCAAAGGCCGGTGAAGTCACGTCCCTTCTTGTCCTTCTTGTCCTCCTTCCTTGGGGACTCCTCCTCCTCAGAGCTCGACTCCTCAGTTGAGGAAGTGTCGATGTCGCTGAGAGCAGCAACAAAGGCTCTGGAAGCGGCCTTGGCTACTTTCTTAGCCATCTTGCCGCGCTTGCCCTTCACAAAGGGCTTCCTCTCCTTTTGTGGTATTTGGGGCGGTCACTCTCATCTCTCTTTTTGATCTTGGGACAATTGGCCTTAATGTGAGAGGTGTCGCCACATTCATAGCAGCCACTAAAACCACTTCTCCTCTGATCCCGTCTCTCATGATGAAAGCGGGTGAACCTCCGGGCAATGAGAGCAAGCTCGTCATCAGCTAGAGTATCCACCTGCTCCTTTGTGACGGAGACCAGGGAGGACAAAGCAAAACCATCTGCAAGAACACAAGTGCCTGATGTGCTTGGTTCTGCAGTGGTGCCACGGCTAGTGCTAGAAACCAATGCCAATGGCTGTGGCAAAGAGCTTCTGTGCACAGCAAGAGATGCCTTGGCAATCTCTGTGGACTTTAGCTTGCTAAAGAGCTCATCACAGGTCAATGTGTCATAGCCTGTGGACTCCTCAATGCTGGATATCTTCACCTCCCATATGCTACGGTCAAGAGCATAGAGAAGCTTGATAGCCCTATCGTGATCACTGTAAGCAAGCGTCCCGTTGGATCGCAAGTTACTCACTATCGCGTCAAAGCGAGAAAACATGGCATCCACAGATTCACCAGGTGCCTGCACAAACAGCTGATACTGTTGATTGTAGGTGCTTTGGCGCCTGGCCTTAATCTGAGCAGAGCCCTCATGAAATACAGTGAGTGTTGACCAAATCTCCCTAGCAGTCCTAAGGTGCTGCACCCTATCAAACTCACTCCGACTCAAACCAATGAACAGTATGTTCCTTGCCTTCGAGTTGGCAATATACTGATCTTTTTCAGTTTGAGTGGTGCGGGTATCAGGGATGGAGTATTGTGAGTCCACAATCTCCCAAATTGCATTTCCTTGGCTTAACAAGTAAGCCTCCATGCGCACCTTCCAGTATGCAAAATCTGTCCCATCGAACAGAGGAATTTTACTGCCTCTATCCATGTCGCCAACAGATCACAAAACCGGTTAAGGTCAACTGGTGATCTTAACCAGCTCTGATACCAATTGTTGGACCGGAAACGGCGACCAGAGGGGGGGGTGAATGGGAGCTTTAAAAAATTACTGGCTAAAACTTAGCCTACGGTTCTGTTCTGTCTTCTGCGGAACAGGCTTCGAACACAGCCTTCGAAGGTCTGGTTCGGAGGTACTTCGACACCTTCGAACACAGGCTTCGGAGGAGCAAAAGTTCGAAGCCAAGAAGACTTCGCTCCACTAACAACCCTCGAAAACCTACTCTGCTAAGTCAGTGCAGGCTCCGCACACAGGGTGCTTTGAGCAGACTTCGCACGTCACCCTTCGCAAGAGTGGACAGCCCTCTGAGGACTTCGACCAAGTACTTGGCGACAGCAACGGGTGCTGGGCTTCGTACCCGAAGGTCTACACGCACACACAACGGACTACGCTAAGGGCTTCGACACAGGAAGCACTACGGGAAATGAACAGGGCTTCGCTAGTAATCAGCGAGGTCTTGCCTTGAGTTACACAGAGCGACAGCACACTGAAAAGCACACTTCGCGAGAAAAACACCCTTCGCCAAGACAGGCTTCGGTGAACTAAAGACTAGCGAGGTACGCGATACGAGCTCAAGCAAAAGCACACAGAAGCAGGGCTTCGCCGCTTGAACAAGGAACACAAAATATATTGAACTCAGAATGAAAACAGCGAGGTCTGTCTACAGGAGCTCAACAGTAAATGCTCAAAGTGTTAAATGTTACCTACCGAGCCCCCATATTTATAGCCCACGGCTTCATCCTAAGGAAGTGACTACTTTACCCCTAGGGTTTACAACAGATTTGTCTCTACAGAACTAAGGGGTACAAAAGGTAGTCCACCTTTATTTTGGAGGCTTCTCTGTCAGCTGCAGAGGGGACAGTGTCAGCCTTTTTCAGAACAGACAGTGTCAGCCTTTACAGAGTTGACTTCTGGAACCTCCCTTCGCACGCGAGGGGTGCGGAAGCTTCGGCGAGAAGCCTGCAGCCTGTTGGCCTTCGCTCCGCCGAAGAAGACCTTCGATACAGTGACGGTTTTGAGCCGAAGCCGTCAAAGCCCTTGGGCCTTCGCACCACCACCTCCGGAGTGGATCACCACGGCTTCGCAGCTACTCCGAGCTCGAACACCGTCCGTCCGTGTACCGAAGCCATGCATGGCCGAAGCACCTCAAGTCATCCTCACTCCGGAGCTAGCCTCGCTCCGAAGTCCTTCACACTCCGAAGCCCCACCTTCGGAGTACCACCCTTCGAAGTCCCTCCTTCGTCCAAGGCCTCCGCATGAAGCATTCCATGAGCACTTCGTCGCAGTGTCTCACTCCGAGCACACTCCTCGACGAGCCTCACCCGGACCATGCCTTCGATGCGCCTCGACTTCTGAGAACTTCGTCGGGCACCCTTCGAGTGTCTCCCTCCGGAGCACACATCGAACACCTTGCCTCCGCAGAGGACTTGTTCCACCAACTCCGAAGTTACTCCATTCGGAGTACCTTCGAAGTGCCTCACCTCCGAGGACTTTGTCTCGGAGTACCTTCAGCCGAAGCCACGCTCCGCACTCTCTGCCTTCACCTGGCACGCCTCGACCCGAGGACCGACCCGGACCACCTTCGCAGCCACCGTGACTGAGCTCCCCGCTCCCTTGGCATCAAACCACCCGCTTGACCCAAGTTCACCTGGCTCGAACCCTGTCCGTCGCCTCCGAAGTCCCTGCGCACCACAGACAAACAGACAAGTGTATCCAGTACTCCGGAGACCTCTCCGAGTTAGCAACCTCCGGCACACACTCCGGTGTACCGCCCAAAGTACCGAAGCCATCGGTACGAACCCGATCATCGCGTACTGCCGGACCCCTCCGACAGGTACACTCCGCTGCACAGCTGCAGCAAGCAAACACCTCCGAACACCCTTCGGAGAACCACCTCCGAATCCCCTTCGGAGGTACCCTTCGAACAGAGGGTAAAAGCCTGTCAATCACTCATCACATACACCGAAACCACCCTTGGTTTCTCAATTTGGTTTGCGTTCTGTGCTGCTAAGCTTCGAAGCATTTTTTCTCTGATCATCAGCATTGCATACTTCGAACAACAGTGCGAAGGGGCTTCGGCCCTATCTGTTCGAAGTCCATACTTCGACAAGTTTCGAAGTTGGGTTCGAAGCTTGTAGCTCCGCTTGGCCTCGCACTGACTTCTGTGTAGCGTGTCATCTTTCGTCTCTCTTTTCGGAGCTTGCTTTTTTCGAAGGTAGAGCATTGGCTTCGGACTTGGTTCTCTGTCGCGTGACAGGCTTCGCTTCTTTGTTCGAAGGTTGTCCGTTTGTGTGTTGTGTTCGAAGCTTTTGGTTCAAAGTTGTGTTCGAAGCTTTGTCTTCGAAGTGCACTTCGAAGCAGGCTCTGACTCTGTCACTTTGCTCCGAAGCTCTTGGTTCGAAGCTGTGTTCGAAGCTTTGTCTTCGAAGTACATACTTCGAACCAGGCTCCGGCATTGTGTTACTTCGCTCCGAAGTACACTTCGCATCTTACCACTTCGAACTAGGCTAGACCGTGACATCTTCGGCATCTCGGACAGGCTCCGTCACCAACCTCCGAAGCATACCTCGACGTGCGAAGGGGGCTTCGCCATGTTCCGAACAGGAGACAAATTTGGACAGTAACTTCTCTTTTCATCTTACACATACTTAGATCATTTCATTGAGAAGTTTAGGCCTGTTACAACTTGTTCATCTGCCTAGTTGCACCACTTTAGTTTTACACTGTTTATCATCAGTTGCTTCTAGGTTAGAAACCTTTAGACTTAGGCCTTCTGTTTATTTTCTGCTGCATAGTATTTTTGAGGTGCGTTGGGTATTGGGAACAGGCCATTGATTCGAAAGAATTTTTAAGGCGCCCATTCACCCCCCCTCTGGTCGCTACTTTCGGTCCTACAACGAGCTCTAGCACGCTCTAGAGCGCGGTCTAGACGTGTCATCGGCGTCGTGCTCGTGTTCCGACCACCTCAGTCCACTCCAAGAAGAGCCACCGCGCCACCAACTTCACCTTGATGTTAGGAGAAAAAACCCTCAAGTAGCTCGAACAAAGGTGCAGCGAGCAAGGAGATCGATGTCTTCTTTCTCATCTCCGGTGCCAAACCTTCATCATCGATTTCTCCCTCTCCGGTGAGATTTAATCCGATTCCTCGCACTCACACCATGTGTGAGACCTCCTCTACCTTATGCATGCACTATTTTGGTGATTATTTAGCTAGTTCGAGTTGTCCACGGTGAATCGAAAACCTTCAAGACACCTCATTGTCGCCGGCGCAACTCAGGCCACCTCAAGGTACATCGTGGCCACCATTAGATTCACATCGGTTCTTTAGTTCCATTCCCATGGTTAGCCCACTAAAATATGGCATTTTAAGTTGCCATTATCTATGGAAAAAACCTCTAATATACCTTCTCTGTTCGGGTATCATGTAAATTTCAGAGACCTCTAAAACTATTTTGGAACTAAAAAGCTGAAACTTAGAAAAATCATACGGAATTCATCCGAACTCCAAATCGGTTCAAACCAATTTTGTTTGATTCATAAAAATGTCCTCTACAATCTAGTGAACTCAAAATGTAGATAATGTTAACCCATAATAGCAATTTAAATAAATAAACCACTATAATCATACTACATGTATATATACATTTTAAACCTTTAATCACTTTATCATGCTTAATATAAAAATAGAAATAATTTTACCTAAATTTATTTATAACCTAACATCACTTGCTGTATGAACATCATGCAATTTTATCATACTTTATGTTTTTCGTTATTTGGAGTTATTTGAATCGTGCATTTAAATTTGTTAGACGAAGAACCGATAGTTAATGAAGAATTTCTTATGGATCAAGGGGAAGTTGAGGAAATAGCTGAGCAAGGCAAGCACCTATTCATCCCTCCTTTGAATATATTGTATCCTACATATTTTGCAAATGCTTTATTATTTATATATAGTTCCATGTGGTGATTTATAAATATAGGTATGGGTAGAGTTATTCCAATTGCTGCATTTTCCACCTTGTTGAGTTGATCCCCTTAGTCTTGACGGGATTATTTTCCCCTAACAGGTACCCAATGGCAGGCCTAGTGGAAGAGGAATGAGGCCTAGCCTCAGTCCCAGTCTGGGCTGAAAGAGCAGGGTTGTATCTTTGATATTTAGTTTTTTTTTTTGGAAAAAAATCTGGTATTATAAGGTAAAAAAACTGGACAGGACCTGAAGCCCAAGTTGCGCCATGACCAATTCTGCCCCTTTATATATATAGCAGGTATATATCCTGGTTGATCATCATATCATAAGCTACTTCCAAACCTTCAAGCTAAGCATATCAATATATATGTACACATGTGCAACAATGCAGCTAGCTAGCTCTAGCTGTAGGGCATGCAGCAGTGGCAAGTGGCAGTGGCAGTGCATGGGAGATCGAATCCGATATGATCCATGCATGCAGCGGCGCCACATCTCTTCATTTGAATTATTCCATGGACGATATATGTATATGAATGTATATGTGTATGTGAATCTACTGAATTATAAAAAAAATTAGGGTTTGTCGAGTGTTTACACTTGGCAAACAACCTCAAACGCACATAATTGTGCACGCCATGTAGCGTGCTCAGGAGCGTTATGGTGTGTTTCACCGAGTACTCGGACACTTGTTACCGAGTGCTAGACGTGGCACTAGGCAAATGGCAGAGGACGTCGGCACATGGTAGCATGCTACATGTCCACGCGCTCGACTAGACATAGGGTGCGTCCCTAGGCATTGTTAGATTCAGTTGTTTGCCGAGAACTATTTCAGACACTCGACAAACAAGTGTTGTTTCGCCGATTGCTTAGTGTGGCACTCGGCAAATTCCGTTATGATGCCCCCGGCCGTTAGCCCTTTTGTGCCGAGTGTCCAGAGTGACGCTTGGTAAAGCTAGCATGTGACACTTGATTGATGAAAGGTTCACCAAGTGTCCTAAACAGTAAACCTCTATCACTAACAACGGAAATGCCAAGTGAAATTAGGGATTTGCCAAGTGCTATATGCACTAGAATATCTAGCTACAAACTAAGAGCAATGGCATGCAGCATGGCCAGTAGAGCCCAGTGCGCAGTTCTTGTTCCTTACATGCAATTGATCTAGCTCGCTCTCACGCGCACGCAAACGCACATTCTCAGATGCTAATCAATGTTGGAATATATATGGAGTTACACGTACCCACATACGGAGTATATATATATATATATATATATATAGTCTCGATGAGGCCGTATAATAATAATATAATTTACTATACAGACTGACAAGAGAGGAATCAGAATATTATCTGCAAACTGCACATCTCTGAACGTACTGCAAAAAACGTAACTTTGCCCCCACATGCATGCATGATGCATTAATATAATATGTATGCGCGCTTTTAGGAAGAACATGAGACAAGAACAGACGATCACTTCAATTCGTCCTCAGCTCAGCTCAGCTAGCTACTTACTAACAAATTATAGACAAACCTTCCTTTATATTTATGTCATGAGAATCATCTGCTCTAGTGTTTTGATCACACGGTAACTGCTAGCTCTATCGATCTACTTCAGTCATATTAATTATCACACGGTAGCTAGCTAGGTGGTAAGCATGCATGCTAAGGCTATTCACAATGGAAGTTTTATGGGGGTTTATGGTATTAATTATGATGACACATCAGATGTTTTGCTGACATAACATTTAATTAATGAGGGAATAGAAGGAAGTAGTGTCATCACCATGACATGGTGCTAACTCGTTTCCAAGACAGATGAAATGAAATGCCCACTAAGAGCCAAATCGTTTCACCAGAGATGGTATTTCATCAGAGCTAGTTGCATTTAATTACTAACAAACTCAAAACATGATAGTAATCAGCATATATATATTGCAGATCGCTTTAACCGGAGGGAACAAAGTAGCTATAGCTAGCTAGGGAGCTAGCAATCAGATGATGAATCAAATTTGATCGATCACACAAGCAGTATAAAATAAACAATACAAATCACGATATCAGTTATAATTCAACAGGACATAATATATATATACCCGAGAGGAGAAATTGAGACGTCCATCGTCGATGTCGAATGTCTAGCTAGATTATTCATTCCTATATAACACTGCTTAGCAGCCTTAGCTTGCACTCAAATGAAGAACCACTGTAAACAATTGAAATTAGGGAGATATATAGCAGGATCGCGCGAGTAATAATATAATTAAACAAGCCCTTAATTTGAGCAAGAAACTAGCTAGCTAGCTAATTGATCCAAGAGAATCACAGAAGGCCAGGGAAGAAAAAAGATAAGATCGATGTACCTATATATATATGGAGATCGAGGGAGTGAGCTGAGGCTGAGCTAGGATGAACACGATGCATATATATATATATATATATATATATATATATATATATATCTTATTAATTTCATGCAGAATTAAGCGTGCATCATACCACAGCTTTTTTTGGAGTACTACTACTCCCTAGCCTAAGCTCCAGATCTAGAACAACTCCGCCTTGTTGATGATCGACAAGCAGCAGGGTCGAACTAGGGGCAGGGCTAATAACTGCGGTTGCTGATACGATTTTCAGTACCTTTTTTGAGTCGTGTTGATGATAGTCGCCAGCTGCTGCTGCTCCTGCTGGTCCTTCAGAGATGCATAAGGGCAGCTCATCCACACGACGCTTTCTCTTGGCATGATCTGGGTCTAGTTGTTGCTCGAGGAACCTCTTCTTGCTTTCTCTGACCATGTCTGATGACGAGCGGCCGCCGGAAGCACAAGCTCTCACATCCCCGATGTTACTAATACTACTATTATTACTGCTGGTAGGATTAGGTCTAGAGAAAGAGTAGTGGCGGGGTTGATCAGCTTCTTCGTGGGCAGCCGGGTAGGACGACGAGGAGGAGCCCTGCCGGAGAAGGGCCCGGTCGCGGCGGTGCACGTTCATGTGGCCACCGAGTGCCTGCGCCGACCGGAACTCGCGCTGGCAGAAGCTGCACGAGTAAAAGCGCGGCGGCCACACGCAGCCGCCGAGGTTCGCTGCCGCATCGTGCGCGAACGCCTGCTCCTCCCACGACGACGGCTCGCTGCTGCCGCTGCAATCCGCCGTCGCCATCATCCATGGGTATGGGATTCTTCTTCTCCGCTCCGCCGCTGATTCCCACACGCCCCAGTACTTGCCTCTTTGCTCCTCCTCCATTAATGCTGCTGTGGAGTTCATATTAATGGTGCCTCTCTCTTCTCCAGAGCTAGCAAGCTAGCTATTCGGATAGATACAGACAATAATCAAGCAAGCAAGATAGCAGCAACTAATCAAACCAATGCAAGTTGTTGCTGGGTGCAAGAAGCAAGCAATAATCAATCAATCAATCAAGGTGCATGCATCCCCTGTGCAGTGCAGCGAGAGACACGTACGGTTGACTATGACAGCAGCAGCAGCAGATTTACAAGAAGAGGAAATTAAGAGACATCTATCAGGAGAAGAATTAATAAGCTTAACTAGCTAGGATATGATATGATCGGATCGGATTGGATTAATGCAAGGAAGATCATTATTGCATGTGTACATATATGGGTGTGCATGCAGCTAGCTAGTACTGTGTGTGTGGGAACGGGTTCCTCTGCAGTCGGGCTCGCCGACTACAGAGGGCAGTCACCCCTCGCGCACCGTCCGATCTTGATCGGGCGGTGCGAAGCCCCTCTCTCTCTCTCTAAAGCCTCCTGCGAAGTGAGTCCCATCAGCGCGAAGCCCCCCTTTCTCTCTCCGAAGCCCCCCTCGAACAGCCATCCGATCAAGATCGGACGGCGCCGAAGGGTGACTGTCCCCTGCAGTCGGCGAGCCCGACTGCAGGGGATCTCATTTGGTGTGTGTGTGTATGATTAGATGAGACATGTGTTCTCATCTCAGGTTTTGTTGTTTAGGTATCGGTGGTTGCATGCACTGTGCACATGTGGCCGGCTCTTCATTTTGTTGTCTTGTTCGGTTTTAATTCAGAAAAACATATACATACATGCATGTAGCTTAATGATATTCCTTTAATTATTATTGCCACTGATGTATAGCTAGCTAGTGCAGTTCTTAATAAAATTCTCTTATACTAGCGGTATATATCGTGTAGGAGAATTACTCGTAATTTTTTAGAATACATACAGTATGTGAGTATATATATTTATTTAATTTAATTTGTTGGTCATGACGACGGATCTACTGTTTTTGGAGTCAGTGTTCGTGCAGCTATCGGCCATGAAGTAATTAAGGTGGTAGTGCGTCTCCATCGAGTGAATCTGGAATTAATTCTAGACGACGACTGATCCTTTTAATTATATTTACCATATATATATATATATACACACACTAAAATATATATGGTTTAGGTTTGTAGCTAATAATATATAAGAGGAGGACATTTAATTGGAAGGAACATTGATAGCTCTATATATATGTATAAATAAAGTTGACAGTTCAATAAATAGGCAAAGGTATCCGAGCTGAGGTTCAATAACACGTCACTTATTTGACTGATCATGAACTGGTCGTTACGTACGTACGTTGAAGCAGCTAGCTAGCTGAATATATATATTAAAGTTTGGAACAAGCGGATCGATCGAATTTGAAGGATTTTTCTGCTAGCTTCGACCGTGCAGAATATATTAAAGTTTTATATATATATATATATATATATATCGTTGTATTGTGATATGTATGTGTCTGTCTCTGTCTTAATTAATTAGTTTGTCTTCTTTTCTCACCGCTAGCGTTTCCTAAACCGCGTTCCCATATACGTATATATGCAGCATGCATGCTATAATCCTTAGCTTGTTTACTGAGCTTGATCATATATATCACTAGTGATCGATTGCTGCACATTGCCACCTTTTCATTGATTATTATGACAGGTGTGGGTCTCATCCATTAATTAGTTGTGTCATGTTCTTGTGTCCCCATGTAAATTTGTTATGTTAGTACACTCGATAAATTAGTGTTTGTCGAGTGTCCAATAAAATACACTCGGTAAAACCTCATATACTCGGCAAACTCATATCATACCGAATGATTTTCCGCTTCTGCAACGACTGTACAGACACATGCACATGCAATATTTGGATCGATTACATGCATGTGTTTGGCTGGCAAGCAGTGCAGTGGCACTAGTAGCTCTTTCTGCACAACTGTTAAGTTTATTGCATTATATTATTGATTGGCCCCTCTCGATCGATAGATCGATGGTAGACAGATATACAGACAGATGTTCAATGTTTGCATCGTCTGTCACTGACATAAATCTTTAATTTTTTCCACGTAGCTCACTTGTTCAGTAATCAGAGCTATTATATTATATTATAGGCTCCGTATCCCGTACACAAAACCACCTTCGTGCATAAATAATGCACAAGCCTCAATCATAGCGCCACATCTAAAATCCAACTACACTCTGTTTTTGCAAAAAAAAAAAACTTCTGCAGTGCACCTCCGCTTCTCCATGCTAGTTTGCAAGAAAAAAGAGACTTTTAATTTTCTGCCTTTAACTTTGTTAAATAAACTTTTTTATTTTATTACAAATTAAAAGGTTTTATCTTTTAATATATATTATCTACGCTTATATATCACTTCACAATATTACTTTCGTATTAATAATTGATACTTTCACTACTACAAACACGAACTGTAGTGGCGTTGGATGATTTCACTATAGTGGCGGGCCATTAGAAGTCTGCCACTACAGTGGCACCAACGTCCGCCGCTACTGTACGTTTTTGTTCGCCGCTATAGTTCGTGTTTGTAGTAGTGTTTTGTCTTTATTGTTACTACTAATTTATTCCTTATTTTATATCTAATTTATTTAATTTTACCTTGGAAGTGTTGTTTTTTAGATAGAGGATTTTTAAACTAAAAGCTGCTTCGGATCAATCAGTGAATGAAGCCGTGTTTTACTATCAATCGTATTAACATGCATATAGTCTCAAGACAGCAATGTCACGTATGCACAAATAACTACAGGAAAACACAAATTCGTTGCATGCCATAAGCACTACTCGGTGAAGTTCTTTTTAACACTCAGCACAGGCTTCGCCAAATGTTATACTTGACAAACAACATTCGACGAACCCACTATCGACAAACAAAGGTTCATTGAGTGTTGTTCATTAGACACTAAGCGAACAAGTTTGTCGAGTGTCAAAATAGACACTAGATGAAAAAAGTGACTAATAGGAGCTATGGAAACATGACGGGCGGTTTGCTAAGTATCAAAAGAAAGCACTCGGCAAACAAGACACTACAAAATAAAATAAAAAGATAGGACGCGTCAGAGCGCAACAGGTGCGCGGTAGGGCATGGCGAGCATGGCGCCAGGCAGGGCGGGGCACCGAGCTAGGCGTGGCATCGGGTAGGGCGCGTTGCCGAGATGGGCACATTGCAACATTGCACTAGGGCGAGGCAAAGGGCGACACCACAGGGCAAGGTGAGGTGGCACCAAGGCAATAGAAACACCAAGGCAAGAGGCAGCGCCAAGGTGAGTGCGGCGACGACAAACAAGAGATCACCGAGTGTTGTTCATCGGGCAATCAGCGAACAAGTTTGCCGAGTGACTAACGAGAGCTATGAGAATGTGACGGCCGATTTGCCAAGTGACAAAAGAAAGCACTCAACAACACAAGACACTACAAAATTAAAAAAAATAGGATGCACCGAAGTGTGTCGAGCAAGGCGGGGCACGACATTGAGGCAAGGTGTGATGGCGGTGAGGAGAGGTGGCTCTAGGGAAAGGCGAGGTGGTGCTAGGACAAGGGGTGGCACTGTGGTGACGATGACAAAACCTCGTGATTACCAAGTGTCTATTAGTGGTACTCAATAAAGTTGTGTTTTTTTCAAGCCAGCATCACGACATCAACATGGTTGCTAGATTGATTTTTTTAAAGATTTTACGCCGAGTATCTAGTTATTTGCTAAGTGTATATGTAAGTGTCACTCGACAAACCCATCTAGTTCATCGACAAACCCATCTAGTTCATCAAGTGCCTAAAATAATGTACTCAGCAAAAACAAAACAATCGGTGAATTGTGAATAAACAGTTTCCTAACATTTCTACATTTCTTAGATTGTAGCACAGCTCAACCAAAACAGTCCATTAGACTTACTCGCTCTTACCATGCACAATGACACAATGAATTCAATATTCGTGAAACACAGCTAAAAAAAATCAAATTTTACATCTAAATTGGAAATGTGTTATAGACAATATGAAATGCCCAATTTCTATATAAACAAAGGGAATATGATTGAAAATAGGAAAATCCAAAGTAGTATTGGATATTCCATCTATTCATGAAGAAGAGTAGACCGGAACCCAGTATGAGGATTGAAACCTACAAAAGTCTATCGATTTGACCCAACTAGAAGAGCCCAATAAATCAAGAACCAAGAGCTAGCGATGGGGCCGCCATGTCAAGCAATCTTGGCGGCCGTCGACGCAGCTGACCATTGCAGCCTGCCAAGTGTCCGCCCAGGCCTACACGAAGTCACTCATCGCCACCTCTTCTACAATTAACGCCGCCGCCGCCGCCACCTCGCTCGGCTCTCCTCGGTCGATCGCCGGCCTCATCGTCTACCCGGCACTAGTGTCATTGTTAGCGTCCCAGTTTTCTCACAATCCTCGCCCTATATCCGAGCGTTAGGACATCCAACACATCTTACAAGCAGAAAACTCTCTTCATCCTAAAAAACCGGCTTAATGAAAGAATGATTACTCTCCTTATAAAAGACTTATAACTATCTTCTGTGAGCGAGGAGTACTAAAGATGGCTGGCAACGGCCCGGTCCATACGCCCTAACATCCCACCCTCTACAAAGCCCGACATTACAATGTTGGCTCTGATACCAATTGTTAACGTTCCATGCCTTTCAGCTCACCACACTGACCCCCACGTCCGGACGTTAGAGGCATCTGACGTACCTTTACAAGCAGAGAACCCTTTCTATCCAAAAAAACTAACCTAATAGAAGAGGACCTGATGGGAGATTAACGTACCCTTATAAGCAAAAAAACCCTCTCCGTCACAAAATACCAAATACCGACCTAATAAAAGAGGACCTAATGAGAGATCGAATGACTACTCTTATAAGAGGGACTTGAGGCGAGATGAGACTACTAGACTAGACGCCCTAACATATGTCAGTGTACTGTGTATTCAACGCAAATGCAAATGCAGTGACCCTACTGTGTTCACAAATAAATATCCAACGTAAAGCCAGGTAAAATCAAACAATCAAACAAACACATGCATCACTCAACCAGCTTTTCAAATTACTCGAATAGTTTACTTCTGTCATGGCATGTATCCTCGTCCAAGCAAACCAGAAAACAGCACACATGAAATTAAGTTGATGACAAATCACATCATGGTATCATCCAGAACATAGGATCTCATGATGATAGTATAGCGAATTTAGGGAAAGAAAATCTCAACTGTAGGAACATCAGGTGATACCTGTGGCTAGGACACACCTCAACTATTTCCTCCCATGAGCACAATGCTATCACCAGTAAAGCATATCAAACCCTTGTTTCGATGAGTTCAACAAAGAGAAAGAGAGTAGCTCCCACCATTTACAAATGCTTCCTGTCTTTCTCCTCCATAACCTTGGCGTCGCGGTAATCCTTATCTGTCCCAAACAGCCTATCGAAAACGTTAAGCTTCTCACGTATAAGCGAGTCAGGTAAAACATGCATGATTCAACACAGCAAAGGCAACAATTTCTCACCAGTCCATGTAAACAAACGTAGAGGCATAGTTTCCTGATTTCGTGTAGAGCACACGATGATGGTAGTCATGGAATTCAGAGCTGGTCATGGGTAGAAGAACATTCAGGCAGTGAAATATCACACACCAGTAGAGTCTCCATACCATTTTATAGCACACTTACAAGATCTAGATTACTTACCCTCCATATAGTGGCAAGAAATTTGATGGGCTCCAAGGGAAGTGGTACCCGCTGTGAGCTTCGACTGTCTCCAATACCCTCAACACCATCCACACCCATAGAGTGAACAAGTGAGGACCAGTGAGGGCAGGACCAACAATTGTGGCAAATCCAAGGAACAAAATTTCAGCAGGGTGGGCATATTCAGATGTTAAGCCAAAGGGTGTAGCATATCTGCCCAATAAATTGTTGTTTAGAAAATTAGAACACTAACAAAATGCACTATGTAAAAATAAGAGTTCATGATGTAGCATTACGTACTCATGGTGAATGCTGTGAACATGCTTATATAGCCATTTGCTATGCAGTGCCCTATGTCCCCAATAGAATATGAAGTCCTCAAGTACAAAGTAGAAAAGAACTTGAGAAACAATAACCATCCTGTGTAAACATAGGTGGCAAGTTAAACCATTGCAGTAACCAAGTTGCTACTACAGTTTAGAGAAAGAAATAAAGGAATCTGAGTTTGAAATTTGAATACCAGTGTGGTAGAGGAAGAGAGCTCCTCAGGCCCATGAATTTGAAGGCAGGATAGGAGAAAATCATGACAGGCAAGTTCACACAGACATGGTACAGAATGAGACGCAGCACACATCTGTTCTGGTAAGCAGGGGTATTGCTCTTCTTCTGCAAAGATGCATATACTTTTTTATGCGATCAGATATGGTAGCAAGCGAGATAAATCTCTACTTAGTTGGGCGATGTACAACAGTTTAAGTGTTTTGCGCATAAGGCCAAAAACATAAAAAAATAGAAGGGAGAAAATGAGTAAAGAATATAAATTGGGAACAGAATCAGACATGCAAATTCTTTTATGAGTAAATTTAAAAAACAGCACATAATTTGATAAAATTATCACAAAACTACATACAAAACTACAGATTTATCATCGAATTAACCATATTTGTTAAGGCATTGCCATGGTGCAACAAGGCGGCGACGAGGACTAAGGCATCCCACCACATTAGCCCCACACCTTGCCATGTTGCGAGGAACGGCGTGGTGTGGCGCAACCCCCAATAGGATATTTAATAATTTGCCACCCTTAAGAAGTGTATTCAATTATTTACCACTCTGACTCGCAAAGCATGGCGCCGGTGGCTGGGGCAAAACTCTAAAGTAGACTGCAGGAATGAGTACTATTCCTTTATATTAGTTGTTTGATTGGACCATCTTTAGTACACTGTTATTATTGAGCTAGGTTTTAAATGTGCTGCTGCACTGAATTTTAAATGTGCTAGTTCAATTTTGCACTTATATTTTTTATTTTGTAAGATATCACCTCACCTTGCACCTCAGACATCTAGTCTCGTCTTAATGCTTAATAACTATTGAATGAACCACAAAACCATAGACTTACCAAGTTAGCATTGAATTTACCACAAAACAACAAATGTAAGCATTGCATCCCAAAACTAGAGATCTAGTGCTAACTTCATCGTAAAACTATAGATTTAAAGTTTGATCAGGAGTTGGTGACATTAGTGCTAGGGATTCTAACCTCTAGTCACTGGAAAGCAGTTTGGTGGACCTTTTGACCTTTTTCGACACGCGGAGGCATATAAATAATAAAACCGATCCTCTATATCGTTTTCTCAGCACAGTTAGTTTGATTTGGACACGAGGCATATATAAGTGTGGCCTGCCTAGCAGAAACGAGAAGGGCTCCATCACCCTGAATTCATGTTGCCGTGTTGATTAGGTGTAGTTTTGATCTGGTTTAATGGTTGCCAAGAAAAAAATTCCTGAAAAAGATCTGGTTTAGTGATAGTGCTAGCTAGCATTTGATGTTGGTTTGGGGTCCAAACATTTGACTGGATTAGATTTGAAGTGAGAGGGACGGGATGACCTGGATCTTGTACTTGGCAAAGAAGCCGAAGCGCTCGAAGAGGAGGGAGGGGAGACCGGAGAGAAAGAAGACGCTCTCGTGGAGGAGGAAGGTAACGACGGTGGCGAGCTGGAACTCGGTGAAGCTGCTGGTGAGGCCCTGCATGGACATGCATTCATTTCTCCGTGAGAGGGGAGAGAGAGAGAAGGGGGGAAGATCTGTGAGCAAATCAAGGGGTGGGGGGGGGGGGGGGGGGGCGGAGTGAGCGAGTTGAGTACCTCCCAGGCGGACTCGAGGGCAGATTCCGCCATGGCGAGACGAGCGAAGAGCGAAGAGGCGATGGGGAAGCAGAGAGACTTGGGGTCTCGGTGTCCGCCTCTTCCCCCTTTGCCCACCTACTCCATTTTTTTTATTGTACAAATTAAAAATACCATTTTAAATAATGGACTTCTCATTTATTATTCGAATCTATTTTTATTTATTCAGTGATCATCCTCAGAAATAATTGACACTATGTATTATATTCAGAAGTGACATTATAATCAAAGTACACATCAAATTTGCCGGTGACAATAACACCAACCAGCAACAGTCGAGCTTGGACTTGGATCGGACGCTGCCGGAGCCGGAGCCGGGGACGACGAGCTAGTGGCAGACGGTGCAGGCCGCCTGCGTCACATGCACCGCCACCTCCATTATATTTCTTCGTCCGATGCCACCGCCGTGGCAATCTCCGCGCTGTGAGATGGATCGAAAATGTTCTTCCAGGTTTTGATCGCTGTTTGATTACACAGAACAAAAACTGTGACAGAAGTTGCGCACAAGCTTGATTACTGTTTTCGAGTCTCGTTGACTATTAATGATGACAGCATGGTTGATTGTTCAGCTTATACTGTCTGTGAAGCTAGAGCTACACTGGTAGCAGAGTTTGAGTGAGCTATAAAAATGCATCTCTGGCTTCAATATTCGTGCAGCCTATGTAATGTAAGCTACTATGCCCAGGAGACATACATACATGCAAACATAGCGACAAATCCATCGATTATAAGTGCAATACTACATCCTGTAATGTGTACGCCGGTTACCGCAACAACACTTAGATGGATGCAAACAAGGAATCCAATCTGTCCTGTCATTCATTCATTGACATGTTATACATATATAATAGGCTGCTAAACACTGTTCCAGCTCATCAGGTGTCCAAATAGTTCGCAGCCATCATCAGTTCCAGAGTTATCTCAGGTTCAATTGGAAACTCAGCCGTTTCCTTCCCACTAGAAATAACCAATTCAAAAGAACGAATGAGTCGTCAGCAAACAGGCAACTGCAAAGAAAACATATTTCCTACTTTACCATAAGTACTGAACAAGCAACAAGAGAAGACAGGAAGATCAGTACTAGCATTTCCATGGGTAAATATGCAATGAAGTTCATGCAGTTCACGTGGGAGAACATAGAGTCTCGTTCCCTGGGTAAAAAACACTGATCACCATAATCTCAAAATGAGTTCCAGTTTAACAAGTTTTGCAGAGAATTAAGTTTGAAAGTAGTGGCGGAAATTTGCACCAGTTGGTTGGGGACAGCGTCATTTTTCTGGTATTGTTCAACCAATAACCTTGTTGCCCATCATGATTGCTTCAAGCTATCTAAAGATACATAGCGATATTAAGTGGTAACCATGTCACGGTGGCCCTATTAAACCATCCGATTCCCCATCTCAATAGCTTTTACCAAAATTTACCATTTGTGGATTGTACAACTCATTACTCATAGAAGAAAATCTTGGTAGAAACAATAACATAACGATAAAAGGAAACACTCATAGCTTAAAATCAGAGTAAAATCTCTATTATGCTTTCTATATCAAAGCAGGACATCTGCCTTTAACCATGGAAAATCAGAGTAAAATCCTAGTGGCACACAAAACATTTGTTAACCTAACTAAAATCAGAGAGAGAGAGAGAGAGAGAGAGAGAGAGAGAGAGATGGCTACTTTGGTTGTTGACCTACCAAAATTTGGTAGTGCCTAAATTTTGGTAAGCACGCCAAACATTACATGGAAATCTGTACCTTACCAAAATTTTGGCAATGAGGCTTATTTCAACCAAATTTGGTAATGTCAAAACCTAAATCTAAAATATGGATTGAAGAGACACATAAAGAATGAAGATATATAAGGTAGAAAATACTCAAGATTGCATTCTTAGTGCTACACATTTATGTAATATAAGCTATTTAAGGAGCATCAATCAGTTCAGGAAACTGCCCCAAGTTCTAATAATTTTAGCTCAAACAGGCCTCCACAGATCGCATGAATCACAAAGTTGATCACAGAAGCAGTTGACTAATAGGATAGTGTATGACTGAAGAGACACAGCGAAGATAAATCCCTACACCCTACCACCAAAAAACTATGTAAGTAGATAGTTTCTTTTGGGGCACTGTAATTTGAAAGGTGTATAAGCCTTCCATAAATTTAATAACCATCTGCACATGAGGGAAGCTAAAAATGATGTATTTAATGTAAGTAAATTGATTTTTCTTAAGAAGGCCACACAGGCCGTCTTTGTTTGAAAACCATGTGGCGGGGATGTGATATGAGAATGTCACTCATCCTAGTATTAGGATCGCCCAAGCATGCTCAACTAGAGTTCTGATAGGATCCAGTGTCATGGTGCTCACATTCCTTTCACATGTAAGTAAATTGTTGTAGTTCAATGTATATATTCTATGCTTCATAAATACCAAACAATCGAACATGATCCACGAACCAGAAGGAGGACAGGGAACATGGGAATGCTATCACTTAACTTATAGTGGTGACATGGTGTTTAAAGGTTCTGGCCCTAAACATCACATGCAATTATTTCTACCTGGGATTAATTCTAAATTTTGAAGGGACCAAAGTGTGCTGCTGAATGTTTAAGTTTCCTCCTTTTAAAACAGGATACTTTTGCATAGCTTAAATTCCCATGAAGATAAATCCACAATGAAACAATGTTGTTACAATGGTATACTTTATGGGGAAAGTAAGCCTTTTAGCACATATGACAGTGTGAAAGCGTGAAGATTTGAAGAAATGAATGCATAGTCCGATGGACCATACATGAAGGCAACAAGAAAAAAGATAAGTGTATAATGCAGGGGAAGTTAGAATGGTTGAATATCTTGGCTGCGGGCTGCCGCAGAGAGAAAGGATGCATTTGGTTTAAGAGCAAGGTAGGATGGAATTGTTTCATTCCTTTTTTGGTTTAAGAGCCATGGTGGACACTGGAGGAGCTCGCGTGGAATAACACCTTTGTCCACGAGCTTCCCGGTGACCCTCAATCAGACGCGATGCCTCGGGAGGTGCATCCCTAGTGGTATTCTCGCTCCATAGGATTCTCTGCCTAACCAAACAGACACTAATGGAATTGGGAGATGATGAATTAAGAAATATTTGATGATTTGATATTCAAAACAAGTGGCTATTTGATTACATGGACACTTTTGGGAATGACACATAAGAGCATTTGTGTCTATGACCGTAGGACAATATGTCTAAAAATCGAAGCCATTTGTGTTGAGTGTCAAACTATCAAGGGAAAGTTGGATCCATACCATTACAATTTTGCGATTTTGAAGAAATGCCATTACAATTCACGTATTTAGATTCATGTCATTATAATTTCAGAGAACTCCGAACTATACCATTACAAATTTAGAGAATTCCGAAATATGGCATTATAATTTTAGAGAATTCCAAAATATGTCATTACATTTTCAGAGAGCTATAATTCCGGAATAGCATAAATCTAAATATACGAACTGTAATAGCATTTCTCCAAAGTCGCAAAATCGTAATGGCATAAATTGAATTATTCCAACTATCAAATCTCCCGTGAAAAATTCAGGATATACATACCAAACAAGAACGCAAACAAATTTATGAAATAACAGAATTGGAACTTGTTGGTCACGTAAGGGAAACTCAATCAAATCAAAGGTAGGGTTGCAGATTTGTACAGGGGTAGAAGGATGCGGCAGAGGTAGATGAGAGGAGAGAATAGAGATAGCCGATAGGCGGTGGATACCTGGAGTAGTGCAGAGACCAGTAGAAGTACTGGCAGATCTTCTCGAGGATGGGGGTGGTGATCTCGGGAAACCTAACCTCACCCTCGCGCGTCTCAGAGAAGCCGCCTGTGGTGGACAATTTAGGGTTGAGGAACCGAGCCTAATCGAATAGAATCAAACCGAATCGGCAGAGAAATGTAGGAAAGGGAAGGGATACGGATACCTGGTGAGGTGAGCATGTTGCGGAGGGTGTTGGAGACCATGGCGGCCTTCTTGTCGACGACGAACTCGAAGCCCTCGGCGCTGATGAGCTTGACGACGCCGAGCGGTGCGTCGTATTCGTGGGCGTCGTCCTTGTGCATGTGAGATGGGGCGTGGTTCACCGGAGCCTCTCTTCCTCTTCCCAGCATCGCTGCCGACTTCCGAATTCCGATCTGGGTCCAAGGAATTGAAACAGGGTGAAGGTAGCAGCGTACGGCGAGAGGGAGAGCCGGAGGAAGAAGAAGAGGGCGACGGCCCAGTCAGATTGAGCCCAGTTCAAGCGAAAATATCGATAATTCGTCACTCTCAAAATATACATTTTAATTATAATTATAGGAAAAATTACTCGAATGTCGTTATACTTTTCAGAAATTGCCTACATGTCACTGTCAGTGACTGTAGCGGTCCCCATCTGTCAATGACACACCGATGGTATATTGGTAAACCGTAAAAATTGTAATGACATAGAAAAAAATAACCCTTGATTATAATGTTATTTCTGAGACTGATACGAAGGATTACCTGAGTGACTGAGTCAACGACAGTGGATCCGGATGACAAAAATGTGAATTCACATTTTAAAAGTGGCAAATTCTCAAATCTCTCCGTAGGATCGGAATATCCTATAGACATAAATACTATAGTAATTTAAAACATAAGAATTTTGAAAATGATGTGTTTGGATGGATAATAAGAAATAATCGTAGAAATTTATAGTAAAAGAAGAGGGACAACGGGAAAAAATACATTATACTTCTAAAAAGAAAAATAAAATGAGGTTTGAACTCATGTTCTAAATTTCTATGAAATGGTGTGGAGGAAAGCAATCCATAAAAAATTTTGAAGCTCCAATCCTATTCCAAACAACCTAGATAAAAAAATTTCAAAGGATTTGAATACTTTAAAAATCCTACAAAATTCCTTAAGAGCCAATAATCAAAATCATCAGGTTTTAAATAAAAATTTTTAAAAAAAGTCGAATCTTTTGATGCGCGTGCGCGTCTATTTATTCTCGTCCGAGTCATCGAGCAAATCAACTGCGCCTGACGATGATAGATGCTTTGATTCTGTGATAAAATATTTTCAGAGATCGGACGAAACGAATTCAATGATAAAGCTTAACAAGAGTTTTCTTTTAGTAATTTTAATATAGAATTTTGTTATGGGATTATAACATTTTTTACTAAGTTTGTAGTGATTATGGGCCAAAACGTGCACAAAATCAAACAAGTAATCCATCAGTTCAAAGCTAATTCAAATCTTTGGCGGATGATCGACTGAACGCAGCCCATGTCACCCCAAGTTCGACACTGCACTGCATGGACCGAACGTGGCCACGTCAACCAGGTTCGGTCGTTGCAATGCCAAATGTGGGTAACGACTAGCCACATCAGCGTCGCAACGGCTAGCCGGGCCGAACGTGGTCACGTCACCCACGTTCGCCCGTGGTACCGCCAAGTCCATGAGGATCTCCCGAGATGAATGTAGTAGCTCCGACCCCAAATATATAACCAGGCTTATGTGGTAAGATTCGGTCGTTGAAGTGTCGAACGTGACCAACGGCTAGGTCACGTCAGCAACGCAAATGGCTAGCTGGACTAAACATGGCCACGTCACTCAGGTTCGGCGATACAACAGCCGAACGTGAGTGATGTGGTCACGTTCGACCCAACTAGTCGTTGCGGCGCTGACGTGGCTAGTCGTTGGCTATGTTCGGCACTACAACGACCGAACCAGGCTAACGTGACCATGTTCAGTCGATGCAGTACCGAACGTGGGGTGACATAACCATGTTCGGTCGATTTGTAATTTTTTAAAATCAAGTATCAGATTTTATTTTATTTTTAAAAATATTATTAAAAAAATTCGGTCCTCTCTCCTCTCGACTCTGGTGGAGTGGCGTACAGGTACAGTAGTAACAGTAGACAAGTAGCCTTGGGCGATCCGTGGTTTTCCACTAGCAAACTCTTCTGCTGCTCGCGGTCGCCGCCGCCGCCGCCCCCGCCGCCAGCATGGCGGACCACGGCTCCAAACCCGACATCTCTTTCGCCGGCCGCTTCACCGCAAGCGCCATCTCTGCTTGCTTCGCCGAGGTACCCACATCCCGCTCATGGATTCCCTCCCCTCCCCTCCCCTCCCTAGATCATAACGTCAACCCGATTTCACCCGGATCATCTTCCCTTCACGCAGCTCTGCACGATTCCCCTCGACACGGCCAAGGTCCGCCTGCAGCTGCAGAGGAACCTCGCCGCCGATGCCGCCGCCGCTCCAAAGTACCGCGGCCTTCTCGGCACCGCCGCCACCATCGCGCGCGAGGAAGGTGCCGCCGCGCTCTGGAAGGGCATCGTCCCGGGCCTCCACCGCCAGTGCATCTACGGCGGCCTCCGCATCGGTCTCTATGAGCCCGTACGTACGCCCTGCTAAAGTTTTCCCCTCTTTCTTCTCTTCCAATGAAAAATACAGCAACCGCAAGCAACGCAGGTGAAATCCTTGTATGTTGGCAAAGACCATGTTGGGGATGTGCCTCTCTCCAAGAAGATTGCTGCCGCCTTCACCACTGGTACCAACTTGCTCTTTCTCTCGGCTACTCCCGCCCACCTCCTCACTTGCTATTCTCATCAGGTGCCATTGCGATCAGCGTCGCCAACCCCACTGACCTTGTCAAGGTCAGGCTTCAGGCCGAGGGGAAGCTAGCGCCTGGCGTCCCACGCCGCTATGCGGGGGCAATGGATGCCTACGCCAAGATTGTTAGGCAGGTTAGGCTTCTGCTTCTATTGCGTTCGCCTATTCCAGGATGTTGGCTACTTCACATCTCTCTCATCTTCAGGAAGGGTTTGCTGCTTTGTGGACTGGCCTTGGACCAAATGTTGCTCGCAATGCCATCATCAATGCTGCTGAGTTGGCCAGCTATGATCAAGTCAAGCAGGTTCTGTCCCTGTTTGTCACAATGATATTCCAAATTCATGCTACATCACATATCACATACAAGATAAGAGTATAAGACTGATATCCTTGTCTTGCAGACAATTTTGAAGCTTCCTGGGTTCAAAGATGATGTGGTGACTCACCTCTTATCTGGTTTGGGTGCGGGCTTCGTCGCTGTCTGTGTTGGTTCTCCGGTGGATGTGGTGAGATGACCCTTATGCTAAGTGGTCATTTTTGTAGTCCTCTGTTTGTGGGAGATACATGCTTCTATTATTTATGTCTCCATTGTTAATGTATGATGTGTTTGAGCTCCACACATGCTTATTGTCTAATTTGTTGATTATGTAGATCATGTCTGCTGGCAATCCTTTGTACAGCAATGAAGATCCCTAGTTTATTGTAGTCATCTCTACTATATAAAATAACTTGGTGGTTGTGGTGGAAGCAAGTTTGCCATCCCACCACTGCATCTAGAGTTAGTGATCTTCTAAGGGTAGATAAATAGATCGTGTGTGCATGTGGCTTGGCTATTTCTGTATTGATGTTGCTTGCAAATTTTATATGTTTCCTCCAGAAATATATATAATTTCCGAGTTTGGAACCAATAATGTATTTTGGTACTCACCAAAGAAGTATTTTGTACTATTGGGTATTGGATAGTCATTGAATACATGTACTTGGACTGATGAAAAAACACATTCTTGCAGGTTAAGTCAAGAATGATGGGTGACTCGGCCTACACAAGTACACTTGATTGCTTTGTGAAGACACTAAAGAATGATGTATGTACTACCCTCTTACTCTATTTCAGTTACAAACTAAATATATACTATGTGAATGTTCATACTTCATACATATTTGCAAGAAAACTACTCTGCTTTTATAGGGGCTCTGCCTGTATAATAGAATGCACTGAGTGGGTCCAACTTATGTTGTTGGAACCTGACTTGATTTACTGGTTAGAATAGAATGTCACTTGTAACAGCAACGTAGTGACAGCCACCTAGTCGTTTTAGCTAGTTTTGCTGGAAGGACCATTCTCAGGCCCAATTTGTGTGAGGAAGATCAACACTTGTATCATACTGTCATACAATCATGTGAAAAGAGTTATACCTTGGTATTAAAAACATGGAGTTATTCTGTAGATGAATGCCATTAGTACCCATCTCCATGACAGCCAGTGGTAATAATTGTCTTTTATTGCATTCCTAGCCTTTACCGTGACCTCGATGAATTTGCGTGTCAGGCTTAATCTAGAGCTGCAGCCTCTTTCATTACGAATCTTCTCTGCCAAACCATATATACAACATGTATTTTGTAGTTGGGACACAGTAGATGCGGATTTATGGGGAAATAAAAGGAAATGCGCAGGATACATGAAGAACAGAGGTACATGGGCGGGGGTAGAAAATCAAGCAGTAGGATAGTTAAGGACAATATGGTACCTTGTCACAGTCCAGCCCACCGACTTTGTACCAATTATAGCTTTCAGAACTGCAAGCACACACATTTTGAACTGTTGTCTGCTAATCTTGTAATTCCCAATAATAACTTGGCAGCTGAAAAACCAGTTTAAGTTCCAATCAGCTGTTTTTGTCCACAACACGAGCTGAAGCATATAGTTAATAAGAGGGTTGTCTGCAGGGACCCCTGGCATTTTACAAAGGCTTTCTCCCAAACTTTGCTAGGCTGGGATCATGGAATGTGATAATGTTCTTGACACTGGAGCAGGTAAGCTGATATGTGAATCTAAAATGATTAAAGTGCAGCTATATAAGCATGTTTAATGATGATTTTTTCTGTTTTACATGAACAGGTCCAGAAGATGTTTGTGAGGAAACCTGGAACTTAAAGATTATAACACATGATTTTTGCCATTGTGGAAAAACAATGATGGGCACATTTTGTCCTTAATCTTCTTAATTTACACCCCTTGACAATTTGGGGATAAGGAGAAATTCGACTGCTCAATTGTGAGTGCAGTAATAAATTTTTGCGGACCCTTTGCATGACCCTCACAGAACTGGTGAAGTAGTCTCTCAATCCTGTAATTGTAGAGACCTTTTTTGGAATGAAATAAGACCTGAATGGTTCTTTCTGTTGTCTACATTGTTAAATGTTAATCGCTCGCCCTTGTTCTTTGAAGAATTGAGCACAACCATTCACTTGCACTGCACTGAAATTTAGATTATAGAGAGTAACTGTTGAAATTTAGATTATAGGTATTAGTGCATCAAAGCACAAATGGTTACTTGAGTTAACTCAAGAGTGCTCAATTTTCTGGGTTTGCCATCTGACTTTGTTATGAGCATGTGAATTAAGCCCAAGTCAAATATTAAGGCATCTTGAATGGCTTATGGCAGCTAACATGTTTCTTTGTGGATATAAAGGGTGTTAATCTGAAGCATCGATAGGTCAAGGTGCGTGCAAAGTTGAATTCAACCGAAGAAAGAAAACATGCATATCTTGGAGGAGATTAAACAAAGGGTGTAAATTAAGTTAGATGGTGTACTCCACCGTACCATCCGCACTTGTCAGTCTAAAATAAGTATGATTCTGAAATATAAGCTATATGAACATTGACAATGACACTGGAGCTAAGCAAGAGAATTCAGTAGAGTCCAAGTGAGCTCCTTGATCCGCTGCAGGGCGAATACCTGGCGCTGAATACCTCATCCCTCCTCATCCTCACCAAGCCGCCGCCATTGACACCGTTCATACTTCTCCCGGTGGCTCCACTGAAGGAGCTTCTCGCGCTGACGCTACTGTTGCACCGGAGCATCTGGCCGTCGTACCCCCTTGCGCGGAGCTCCGGCCGTGCTTCACCGAATGCACAGGCGGTGCCAGCCACACTGCTGCTGCTGCCGCTGCCGCTGCTCTTCTTCTGCAAGAGGCCCCAAATGCTCCACCCCTTGATCCCCTTCTTGGTCTTGCTCTTTGTCTCCTGCATTGCTGGCTCAAAGCTCGGCTGGTGATGGTGGTCAAGAACGCTCAGCTGGGCGGCGTGCTGCTGTTGCTGCTGGTAATGGTACAACTCTGCGACGACGACGGCTGGTGAAACCCTGGCATTGGCAGCGGCACCAGCTGCCATCCTGGGCATCTCACTCGCGTCGGAGAACGACTTGCGGTCCAAGCTCCGTCGCCTCCTGCTGGAGCTGGACGAGTCCAGGTAGTAGTCCCTTGTCTGGGCGGTGCCGCCGGGCACCGCGTCTTCGTCTTCCTCCTCCACGTGGATTTGGCCGTCGGAGCGTGGGACAAACTGCAGCATCGAGGGCAGGGGGGCAAGTCCCGGCCGGCCGCCGCTGTACCCGTCCCAGGAAGCTCGGGGCTCCTCTACCCTCAGCAGTTGGTTGATGCGGCCGGAGAAGGCAGTATATGCATCGCAGGAACGCCGGCCGAGCGCGTCGACGGCGAGCTCCGGCTCCGGCTCCGGCTCCAGCGGCACGGGCGGGACGGGTCTGCAGGTGGGCCCCTGTTTCTTGAGCTTGCTCTTGCGGCGCCATTCCTGCCACCGCTTGCCCAGGGCCCCGAACGCCCCGGCTGCCCTCGCGGAGGATTCTTGGCTGATGTGCTCCTTACTCGGCCTCCCGATCTCCTCCGAGACGGGCGGCGGCTGGCGGGCGTCGCAGGAGCGGCGGTGTGGCTCCATGTAGGCGGCGGCGGCGGTGGAGGAGGAGCGGCCGTAGTAGGAGAAGGACTTGCAGCGGCGGAGGTCCGCGGAGGGAGGGTGGAGACCAGCTAGGCGGTCGCGGAGGCAGGCAGGGCAGAAGCCGGTGACAGCGACGCCGGGGTGGAGGGAGCAGACGGAGTGATCCTCCATCATCATCGAAACCAACACAACCGAGCGCGGCGGAGGAGTTCACTCCATCATCAAGGAGCTGAGCTGAGCTGAGCAATAGCAAGAGCAGCAGCTAGCTGCCTGGTGCAGTGAGCTAGCCTGCAAGTGTCTTCTACTCTAGCTCTAGTCTAGTAGACCACGACACTACTCCGATCCTTCTCGTTGCATTTGCAGGATGCGGATCGATGAGACGAGATGAGCAGGCAAAAGAGACAGATCGAGGAGCAGGGAGGCTTCTTTTTCCTTTCTCTTTTGCTTTACCCCCACTCTTGTTGGTAGCTGCGCATTCCTACAACTGCATTTCCTTTCTTTTCATTTTTATTTTGATTTCTTGCAGTGCAGTCAGTCAGTCAGTCGCTAGCTTTGCTTTATCTCTTTAGCTTTTGGTTTCGAATTGGTATGATCAAAACACATATATACGCAATGCAACCCTAAACGCTAGTTGATGCAGGCATGTGGATGTGGTCGTGTGCAGCGTGCAGTAGGTGAAATTGGTAGCAGACACACACACACACACTTAGCTGGATCATCCACACCAACGGACCCCATGCCATGCACATCATAATTAACACTGCATCGATCATGGATGATAATTCCATCTCCACGCACGCATGCGCCCTCCCATCTTCAGCTCCTCTATCCGTCTCTCTCTAGGTATAGCCAAATGGATGGCCCGATACTAACACGATTAGGCACAACACTATTAGACACTGCACTTTAATCGTGTCGGCACCTCATGTTTATGTCACCGCCCAACCACGACAATAAGACAACTTAGTCATGTCATGTTGGTAGTACGACACTATTGATCTAGCGGACTAGTGCTAGCATCGGTACTACTGCGATAAAATTCAAATCTCTTTTCACGAATGAACGGTCCAAATCTGATGATGTGGAGATCGAACGGCTAGGACGAGTGATCGATGTGTGTCGTATTTCACTTCAGGGACTTGAAAAGATGAACCGCTAGTGGAAACCTCCCCCAACTGTAGTCATTATGGACTACATAGGGAAAAATGTTTTCACTGCCACAAAACATATTATAAATAGTGGTCCTTTAGTGTTGGTTCTATCTGAGTTGATAGTGAAAATATATCACAAGGACGTTAGCATGTTGAATTCCACAATCACTATCAGTTCGTAGACACTATCAGTGCCAGTTTGAAATGGAACTGCATTGATACTATGAATTAGTACTGGTTCATATTACAAACCAGCACTGTTAGTGATACTATCGGTGCCGGTTTGAGATGGAACCAACACGGATACTAACAGTGCTGGTTTGAGATGGACCATCTATACCCGTTACTAGAGGTAGACCATTAGTGACGGGTATAGATATTCACGCGTCACTAAAGGTCATTTTTTTCATTTTAAATCTGTTCTATACAGTTTCGTTTAGTTTTTTCAATTCAAATGAGTCAACAATTAGATTCGAGGTGGTCATGTAGGTTCTCTTTTCGTCATTTTTGTCATCGTTCCAATGTGATTTCCATGTGGTCACCATTGGTGATGCCTCTACCCCGAGTCATAATAGAGGAGGAGAGACGATGATGATGATGAAGAAGAAGAATAGATTTGTTGGACCGGAAACGGCGATCAGAGGGGGGGGTGAATGGGAGCTTTTAAAATTTCAGGCTAAAAACTTAGCCTTCGGTTCTGTTCTGTCTTCTGCGGAACAGGCTTCGAACACTACCTTCGAAGGTCTGGTTCGGAGGTACTTCGACAGCTCCGAACACAGGCTTCGCAGGAGCAAAAGTTCGAAGCCAAGAAGACTTCGCTCCACTAACTCCCTTCGAAAATCTACTCTGCTAAGTCAGTGCAGGCTCCGCACACGAGGTGCTTCGAGCAGGCTTCGCACTTCACCCTTCGCAAGAGTGGACAGCCCTCTGAGGACTTCGACCAAGTACTTAGCGACAGCAACTGGTGCTGGGCTTCGTACGCGAAGGTCTACACGCACACAAAACGGACTATGCAAAGGGCTTCGACACAAGAAGCACTACGGGAAAAATCAGGGCTTCGCTAGTAAGCAGCGAGGTCTTGCCTCGTGTCACACAGAGCGACAGCACACTGAAAAACACACTTCGCGAGATAAACACCCTTCGCCAAGACAGGCTTCGGTGAACTAAAGACTAGCGAGGTATGCAACGCGAGCTCAAGCAAAAGCACAAGAACTAGGGCTTCGCCGCTTGAACAAGGAACACAGAAAAATGAACTCTCAGGATGTATTCAATTGAAGTGTATGGCTACAGGAGCTCAACAGTAAATGCTCAAAGTGTTGAATGTTACCTACCGAGCCCCCATATTTATAGCCCACGGCTTCATCCTAAGGAAGTGACTACTTTACCCCTAGGGTTTACAACAGATTTGTCTCTACAGAACTAAGGGGTACAAAAGGTAGTCCACCTTTATTTTGGAGGCTTCTCTGTCAGCTGCAGAGGGGACAGTGTCAGCCTTTTTTCAGAACAGACAGTGTCAGCCTTTACAGAGTTGACTTCTGGAACCTCCCTTCGCACCCGAAGGTGCGGTAGCTTCGGCGAGAAGCCTGCAGCCTGAAGGCCTTCGCTCCGCCGAAGAATTCCTTCGATACAGTGACGGTTTTGAGCCGAAGCCGTCAAAGCCCTTGGGCCTTCGCACCACCACCTCCGGAGTGGATCACCACGGCTTCGCAGCTACTCCGAGCTCGAACACCGTCCGTCCGTGTACCGAAGCCATGCATGGCCGAAGCACCTCAAGTCAACCTCACTCCGGAGCCCCACCTTCGGAGTACTACCCTTCGAAGTCCCTCCTTCGTCCAAGGCCTCCGCATGAAGCATTCCATGAGCACTCCGTCGCAGTGCCTCTTCCTGAGCACACTCCTCGACGAGCCTCACCCGGACCATGCCTTCGATGCGCCTCGACTTCTGAGACCTTCGTCGGGTAACCTTCGAGTGTCTCCCTCCGGAGCACACTTCGAACCCTTGCCTCCGCAGAGGACTTGTTCCACCAACTCCGAAGTCACTCCATTCGGAGTACCTTCGAAGTGCCTCTTGTCCGAGGACTTTATCTCGGAGTACCTTCAGCCGGAGCCACGCTCCGCACTCTCTGCCTTCACCTGGCACGCCTCGACCCGAGGACCGGCCCGGACCACCTTCGCAGCCACCGTGACGGAGCTCCCCGCTCCCCTGGCATCAAGCCTCCCGCTAGACCCAGGTTCACCTGGCTCGAACCCTGTCCGTCGCCTCCGAAGTCCCTGCGCACCACCGACAAGCAAACAAGTGTATCCAGTACTCCGGAGACCTCTCCGGGTTACCAACCTTCGGTACACACTCCGGTGTACCGCCCAAAGTACCGAAGCCTACGGTACGAACCCAGTCATCGCGTACTGTCGGACCCCTCCGACGAGCACACTCCGCTGCACAGCTGCAGCAAACAAACGCCTCCGAACACCCTTCGGAGAACCACCTCCGAAGCCCCTCCGGAGGTACCCTTCGAACAGAGGGTAAATAATCCTGTCAATCACTCATCACATACACCGAAACCACCCTTGGTTTCTCAATCTCCCCCTTGATGAGTGCATTGACAACCAAATCCAAGTTCAAGAAAATTTAAAAAATTCAGCACACAAGTGACCATAAAAACTCAGAAAAGAGCCAAAGCATGTCACTTGATAAAAGAATTTTTCTCCCCCTTGTAAAAGAGTAAAAGCCCTTTTGGCAAATCTCCCCTTGTAAAGAACTCCCCCTGAGTTGCAAATTTTCTCCCCCTTTATGTCAAAAATCTCTCCCCTTTTTCGAAATTATGCCTTCTTGCGGCAGAGAACATAGCAAATCTCTCCTCCTTTGGCAATGCAAGCATCAAGGAGCAAAGACATATAATGCAAAAATATGCCAACAGTAGCATCAATGATCATGTGCTCAGCTCAATTTAACAATCTGTGAAACAAGATGATGGCATGTGATTTTGTCATTTTGAAGTAAAAGCATCACCACTTAATCATAACAGCTAGACATGTGAGGGCAAGGACTGCGCAAAGCTAACAATTTCTACCCTAGACAGACAAGTCTTGTCCAAAAAGGAGCTTTGAAAGCAAACTTGATGATTGATCAATTTTGTTGTTCTTTTCTTAATGCCAGGGGTTATTTGTTTGTCCACCTTATACTTTCCAATCAGGCCAAGCCTAGGCATGAAAGCCATTTGAAGCTTAAGGCGGTGATTTTGGCAAACACTACACTATCCCAGTTCAGACCAAAGTGCAATGGTAAGCAGTCTAGAATAGAGTAGTGCGACAAACAAACCCTCCTGGATCTTTTCATTTAAACCAGGCCAAATCATGGATTTTTGATTTTGTTTCAGATGAATGAATTATTTTGATGAATATCCATGAAAAAGAACACCATTTTTCAAGTTGCAACTTTTAGCATCCAAAGAACAGTGTCTTGCTGACAAGTAGATAAAAGATAGCTCAAAGCAGTCCTGCCTAAACAAGCTAGATACACGATTGAGCAGTGAGCAAGTTTTGATTTTAGAAAATAAAACAGCATGCACAACCAATGTTCCAGATATATTTCATAGAGCTGAGCTGACATGATTTCTTTGAATTCAAAGCAGGCATATAATAGCAAAAGATGTAAATGCAATTCCACACATAATGAGCATATGCAAGACAATTAAAATCAGCTCCCCCTCACAAAATACCGTAGGGATGACAAATACCAAGTTCCCCACGCAAGTAAGCAAATCGAGATGCATCAAGGGGTTTTGTAAAAATGTCGGCAAGCTGGTGTTGGGTATCAACATATTGAAGTTCAATATCACCCTTCTCATTGTGATCTCTGAGAAAGTGATACCGTACATCAATGTGTTTGGTTCTGGAGTGCTGAACCGGGTTGTTTGCAATACAAATAGCACTAGTGTTATCACAGAAAAGTGGAACACTTTTATAATCTAACCCGAAATCCCGCAAAGTGGAAACCATCCACAAAATCTGAGAGCAACAGCTAGCTGCAGCAACATATTCAGCCTCAGCCGTTGATTGTGCAACACTAGACTGTTTGCGGGAAGACCAGCAAACCAGAGACGTACCCAGAAAATGACAAGTACCAGAGGTACTCTTCCTATCAATTCTACACCCAGCAAAATCCGCATCAGAATAGCCTCTAAGACATAAAGATGAAGACGATGAATACCATATGCCAAATTCAAGGGTGTGTTTGAGATACCTTAGGATGCGCTTTACCGCTTGGCGGTGCGAAGCTCGTGGTGAAGCCTGAAAACGAGCGCACAGACACACAGCGAAGTGTATGTCCGGCCTCGTGGCAGTCAAGTAGAGTAGGGAGCCGATCATGCTCCGGAACTCCTTCTGATCTACAGCTTCTCCATCTTCGTCAGGGTCCAACGCTACAGATGTAGCCATTGGAGTGGCGAGGGGCTTCGCATCGGACATGTCAAACTTCTTGAGCAGGTCCTTGGTGTACTTTGTCTGGTGGACAAAGGTACCTTGTTTGCTTTGCTTGATTTGCAAACCAAGGAAAAAGGTGAGTTCACCCATCATCGACATTTCAAACTCCCTGCTCATGGTATCTGCAAACTCGGCAACCAAAGCATGAGAAGAGCCACCAAAGATGATATCATCCACATAAATCTGCACTAGGAGGAAATCTTTGCCATGCTTGAGAGTAAACAAAGTTTTGTCAACAGAGCCCATCAAATACCCTCGCTCAAGCAGAAAAGACTTAAGTCTATCATACCAAGCCCGAGGGGCCTGCTTGAGTCCATAAAGAGCCTTATGAAGTTTAAGGACTTTATGTGGGTACTTGGGGTTTTCAAAACCAGGGGGTTGTTTTACATAAACATCTTCACCTATGAAGCCATTAAGAAAAGCACTTTTGACATCCATTTGATAGAGTTTGAATCCCCGGGATGTCGCAAAGGCAAGCAAAATCCTAATGGCCTCAAGGCGAGCAACAGGTGCAAAAGTTTCAGTAAAATCAATCCCTTCTAGTTGAGAAAAGCCCTGAGCTACAAGTCTAGCCTTATTTCTAACAATTGTTCCATCCTCCCCTTGTTTATTTTTGAAAATCCATTTTGTTCCAATGAAATGAACATTAGGTGGAGGATCAACTAACGTCCAGACTTGGTTTCTTTCAAAATTCTCAAGCTCTTCATGCATGGCATTGATCCAACTAGAATCAGAAAGTGCATGACTAACATCTAAGGGCTCGAAAGAAGCAACAAAAGCAGCATTAGTGAAATGGGCATGAGAACGAGTTACCCTTTGATCAAGCTCACCAATGATCTGCTCGGGAGGGTGCATCCTTTGGACATGATGTGGAGCCTCGCGGCGGGATGCAGTCTCCCCCTCAACTTGTGCGTTGGAGTGGTCCAAGATGACCGATGTTGAGGTAGTCGCTTCGGGACCTCGTGCCGAAGTAGTTGAAGCGGGGTCTGCTTCGGGGGTTGATGTCGAGGGTAGTAGGGGATCATCCTCGAATTCTCCGGGATCTTCGTCTTCGAATAAGGTCTGTTCCATGTCGTGTTCATTTGCCTGTTCAAAAGCAGAACTAACAGAGGGGGTTGATTCATCAAAAGTCACATCACATGACTCGATGACAGTGTTAGTTTCCAAGTTATAAACACGATAAGAATGACCATGAGTAGTATAACCCAAAAAGATCCCGTCAGAAGAACGCGACTCAAATTTATCCAAATTTCCACGTTTTAGGATGAAACAGCGACAGCCAAAAACTCGAAGATGAGTAACCTTGGGCTGTCTCCCAAAACGCAGCTCATAAGATGTCAAATTTAAAATTGAGCGCAAGAAAATTCGGTTTGAGATGTAACATGCAGTGTTCATGGCCTCAGCCCAGAATTTTCTAGGAGTCCTATGCTCATCAAGCATCGTCCTAGCCATCTCAACCAAAGTGCGGTTTTTCCTCTCAACAACACCGTTCTGTTGAGGAACCCGCGGAGCAGAGAATTGATGTTCTATGCCATGCTCCATGCAAAAGTCAACAAAGAGACTATTTTTGAACTCGGTGCCATTATCGCTTCGAATGAATTTTAATGCACCAGGGAGTTCAGTGAAAAGTCTCAAAGCCAAGCTCCGAAAGTGTGAAAACACTTCATCCTTGCTGGCAAGAAAGAAGACCCAAGAGTAGCGAGAGAAATCGTCGACAATAACAAGTACATACCACTTGCCGCCTAAAGAACTAACCCGAGAAGGACCTACAGTGTCCATATGGAGAAGTTCTCCGGGCTGTTCAGTCATCACTGTGGTGACTGGCGAATGCGAAGCGGCAATCATTTTTCCATGTCGACAAGGAGCGCAAACTAAATTCTTCTCAAACTTGAGCTTGGGCAATCCTCGGATCAGGCCTAGGGCGCTCAGACGAGCGAGCAACTCAAAGCTCATATGCCCTAGTCTCCTATGCCACTTCCAAAGCTCAAAAGTCGAATGTGCAACAAGACAATGAGAAGAACCAGACGACTCTGAAAAATCAGCTCCAAAAACTCTCCCAACCCTAAAGATCTTACACACCACAATGCCATCAGAATTGAGTACTTGCGAAGTATCGCGATGAAATCGCACTTCGAAGCCCTCATCAAGCAACTGAGATACAGACAGCAAATTGTATCCCAGGTTTTCAACCAAAGCAACATCTTTGAGAGTGAAGTTTGAATTAATTCTTACCACACCTTTACCTTTCACTCTACTCCTTCGATTGTTTCCGAAGGTGATATGTTCCCTTTGCTTGGTTGTGGTGAGGCTGGAGAACCAATTTGCATCTCCGGTCATGTGGCGCGAACAACCGGAGTCCATTATCCACGTGCCCTCCAAGCCTCGACCTGTCGCCTACACATGATGAAAACGTCTCGCTCGCTCAGTGCTGGGGTGAGTAAAATAATGACGAGGCATCCAGCACTGAGTGACACGAGTAGTAGGCACAGTAAAAGCAGACGGTCTACGCACATAATAATCAGAATGATGCAAAGTGCGAGGTCTACCTACATGCTGTGAAAGAACAACATGTCGAGGTCTCCTACTCTGACGAGGTACAAATCTGCTAACCCGAGGTCTACCACCATATGGAACATGGTGAACACCTCGAGGAGCAAAACCTCTCCGAGAAGCACGAGGAGCCTCGAAAACAGGACGAGAGTAAAACTCAGACTCATGCATACCTAAAGATGGGTAATGCATGTCCTGATAGCTCATCGCCTGAGCACGTCGCTCATCCTTGATGCGACGGAAACAGAAACCAATCAAATGACCCGCCCGCTGACAATAAGAACAATGAAACACTCTCCTGGGGGCACTCTCATGGGTCATAGGAGCAACTCTCACAGGCTCCTTGGGTTTCTTTTGAGTGGTTTTCTTGGGAGGATTTTTCTTGGTAGGAGGAGTGGTTTTCTTTGGTGGATGGGTAGGCTTTTTGGTTGATGGGGTGTCCAACAGAGTTCTCTCTTTCTCTAGGGTGGTGGGAGAGGTAAAAACAGTTTTGGTCTTACTGTCTGAAGCTATCCTCTCAAAACCCAAACCTAGAGCTACCCCGGCTCTGTCAGCACACATCTTGGTCTTGGCCAAGAGCAAATCCATCCTACCCTTCCCCTCAGTGCATTTGTTCACCACAGAAAGAAGGTATTCATTTTCGGACATGAGGTTCTCAGCCCGCTCTCTGACAGTGCCTAGCTGGTCCTTAAGGGTGATGCAAGTGTCACAAACAGGTTGCACATCCTTAGAACTACCGGCCCTCTCCAATCTAGCCTCTAAATCACGAACATGCTTATCACGTAAATTAATGCTATCGCGTAATAAAGAGCAGTTCATGCAATCAATAATTTCATGAGGTCTAGAATCCACCTCCAAAAGCTGCTTCTGTGCAGTCTCAAGCTCAGAAAGAGTTTGAGCATGTACAGAATGCAACTGAGCAAGCTCACTCATGACAACAGTACATGATTCACATTCAGCATCATTGAATTTAGACTTAAGCATGGCATATTCAGTAGATACAGATTCTAGCCTAAGTCTAAGGTCTTTTCTTTCTCTAGCGGCTTGCACAAGTAATCTATCCTGACCTAGCACTACTTCATTCAGCTCATCTAGTTTAATTAGAAGCTGGTCAGATGATAGGTTTACCTCAGATGAGTCAAGCTCATCGCCGCTGTGATCGCTGTCGGCCATGAAGCAAAGGCCGGTGAAGTCACATCCCTTCTTGTCCTTCTTGTCCTCCTTCCTTGGGGACTCCTCCTCCTCAGAGCTCGACTCCTCAGTTGAGGAGGTGTCGATGTCACTGAGAGCAGCAACAAAAGCTCTGGAAGCGGCCTTGGCTACTTTCTTAGCCATCTTGCCGTGCTTGCCCTTCACAAAGGGCTTCCTCTCCTTTTTGTGGAATTTGGGGCGGTCACTCTCTTCTCTCTTCTTGATTTTGGGGCAGTTGGCCTTGATGTGAGAGGTGTCGCCACATTCATAGCAGCCACTAAAACCACTTCTCCGCTGATCCCGTCTCTCATGATGAAAGCGGGTGAACCTCCGGGCAATGAGAGCAAGCTCATCATCAGCTAGAGTGTCCACCTGCTCCTTTGTGACGGAGACCAGGGAGGACAAAGCAAAACCATCTGCAAGAACACAAGTGCCTGATGTGCTTGGTTCTGCAGTGGTGCCACGGCTAGTGCTAGAAACCAATGCCAATGGCTGTGGCAAAGAGCTTCTGTGCACTGCAAGAGATGCCTTGGCAATCTCTGTGGACTTCAGCTTGCTAAAGAGTTCATCACAGGTTAGAGTGTCATAGCCTGTGGACTCCTCAATGCTGGATATCTTCACCTCCCATATGCTACGGTCAAGAGCATAGAGAAGCTTGATAGCCCTATCGTGATCACTGTAAGCAAGCGTCCCGTTGGATCGCAAGTTACTCACTATCGCGTCAAAACGAGAAAACATGGCATCTACAGATTCACCAGGTGCCTGCACAAACAGCTGATACTGTTGATTGTAGGTGCTTTGGCGCCTGGCCTTAATCTGAGCAGAGCCCTCATGAAAAACAGTGAGTGTTGTCCAAATTTCCCTAGCAGTCCTAAGGTGCTGCACCCTATCAAACTCACTCCGACTCAAACCAATGAACAATATGTTCCTTGCCTTCGAGTTGGCAATGTACTGATCTTTTTCGGTTTGAGTGGTGCGGGTATCAGGGATGGAGTATTGTGAGTCCACAATCTCCCAAATTGCATTTCCTTGGCTTAACAAGTAAGCCTCCATGCGCACCTTCCAGTACGCAAAATCTGTCCCATCGAACAGAGGAATTTTACTGCCTCTATCCATGTCGCCAACAGATCACAAAACCGGTTAAGGTCAACTGGTGATCTTAACCTTGCTCTGATACCAATTGTTGGACCGGAAACGGCGACCAGAGGGGGGGTGAATGGGAGCTTTTAAAATTTCAGGCTAAAAACTTAGCCTTCGGTTCTGTTCTGTCTTCTGCGGAACAGGCTTCGAACACTACCTTCGAAGGTCTGGTTCGGAGGTACTTCGACAGCTCCGAACACAGGCTTCGCAGGAGCAAAAGTTCGAAGCCAAGAAGACTTCGCTCCACTAACTCCCTTCGAAAATCTACTCTGCTAAGTCAGTGCAGGCTCCGCACACGAGGTGCTTCGAGCAGGCTTCGCACTTCACCCTTCGCAAGAGTGGACAGCCCTCTGAGGACTTCGACCAAGTACTTAGCGACAGCAACTGGTGCTGGGCTTCGTACGCGAAGGTCTACACGCACACAAAACGGACTATGCAAAGGGCTTCGACACAAGAAGCACTACGGGAAAAATCAGGGCTTCGCTAGTAAGCAGCGAGGTCTTGCCTCGTGTCACACAGAGCGACAGCACACTGAAAAACACACTTCGCGAGATAAACACCCTTCGCCAAGACAGGCTTCGGTGAACTAAAGACTAGCGAGGTATGCAACGCGAGCTCAAGCAAAAGCACAAGAACCAGGGCTTCGCCGCTTGAACAAGGAACACAGAAAAATGAACTCTCAGGATGTATTCAATTGAAGTGTATGGCTACAGGAGCTCAACAGTAAATGCTCAAAGTGTTGAATGTTACCTACCGAGCCCCCATATTTATAGCCCACGGCTTCATCCTAAGGAAGTGACTACTTTACCCCTAGGGTTTACAACAGATTTGTCTCTACAGAACTAAGGGGTACAAAAGGTAGTCCACCTTTATTTTGGAGGCTTCTCTGTCAGCTGCAGAGGGGACAGTGTCAGCCTTTTTTCAGAACAGACAGTGTCAGCCTTTACAGAGTTGACTTCTGGAACCTCCCTTCGCACCCGAAGGTGCGGTAGCTTCGGCGAGAAGCCTGCAGCCTGAAGGCCTTCGCTCCGCCGAAGAATTCCTTCGATACAGTGACGGTTTTGAGCCGAAGCCGTCAAAGCCCTTGGGCCTTCGCACCACCACCTCCGGAGTGGATCACCACGGCTTCGCAGCTACTCCGAGCTCGAACACCGTCCGTCCGTGTACCGAAGCCATGCATGGCCGAAGCACCTCAAGTCAACCTCACTCCGGAGCCCCACCTTCGGAGTACTACCCTTCGAAGTCCCTCCTTCGTCCAAGGCCTCCGCATGAAGCATTCCATGAGCACTCCGTCGCAGTGCCTCTTCCTGAGCACACTCCTCGACGAGCCTCACCCGGACCATGCCTTCGATGCGCCTCGACTTCTGAGACCTTCGTCGGGTAACCTTCGAGTGTCTCCCTCCGGAGCACACTTCGAACCCTTGCCTCCGCAGAGGACTTGTTCCACCAACTCCGAAGTCACTCCATTCGGAGTACCTTCGAAGTGCCTCTTGTCCGAGGACTTTATCTCGGAGTACCTTCAGCCGGAGCCACGCTCCGCACTCTCTGCCTTCACCTGGCACGCCTCGACCCGAGGACCGGCCCGGACCACCTTCGCAGCCACCGTGACGGAGCTCCCCGCTCCCCTGGCATCAAGCCTCCCGCTAGACCCAGGTTCACCTGGCTCGAACCCTGTCCGTCGCCTCCGAAGTCCCTGCGCACCACCGACAAGCAAACAAGTGTATCCAGTACTCCGGAGACCTCTCCGGGTTACCAACCTTCGGTACACACTCCGGTGTACCGCCCAAAGTACCGAAGCCTACGGTACGAACCCAGTCATCGCGTACTGTCGGACCCCTCCGACGAGCACACTCCGCTGCACAGCTGCAGCAAACAAACGCCTCCGAACACCCTTCGGAGAACCACCTCCGAAGCCCCTCCGGAGGTACCCTTCGAACAGAGGGTAAATAATCCTGTCAATCACTCATCACATACACCGAAACCACCCTTGGTTTCTCAAGATTTAAGGTGGTTATGGAGACACTCTTTTTATTCTTTTTGTCGTTGTTCTGATATGCTTTCCATATAGTCATCGTCGGTGAGGCCTCTACATTGAGACAAAATAGTGGAAAGGCAATAATAAAGGAGATAAGAGGTGATCATAACAATGTTGGAGAGCAATCAATAGGATTTGATGAAGCAATGGTAATAACTCTGTACCATTTGTTGAAGCAGTTCAATATCGATGAGCTCATGGTCGGGTGGAGCATGAAGTAACGTCAGTCGTCGTCGAGTAGATCTTGTAATGATACCATCCACCGTCGATAGAGTTCGAGATGAGAATGGTAAAAAAACAAGTAGAGAGAGCAAGGGAGGGAAGTTATAGAATGGTTAAGAGTAAAAACTGAAGAGAGGGGACGAAGCTTTATAATAGTATGTGTATATTTTCGGGCTAGTGTTCTTCTGTCCGTCTAAATTTTCAAAATATTGGTATGCGCCGGTTTTTAGTGATGAGTCTACATATTCATGCATTACAAAAAGTAGGTCTTTAGTAACGAGCCTAGATATTCATGTGTCACTAAAAGTAGGTCTTCAGTGTTGGGTCTCACACCCGTTACTAAAGATAGATCTTTAGTGACGGTCTCAATATTGCCCATCACTAAAGGTAGATCTTTAGTGACGGTTGTAAACACACCCGTCACTAAAGATATATCAGTGATATGCGTCTTTTATTCGTCACTAGAGGTCATTTGTGTGGTAGCGGATGAATCTAATATGATCAACTTGACCTTGATCGGTGCAGAGGGGAAAGGCCTCATCAATCAAGCTGAATCGGGCGCACCTCTTACACCATCGTTGTTGATCCAACTACATACCTCAAAACATCCAACTACATGACATTATAATTTTTAAAAATTATCTACATACCACTGTCAGTGACTGTTGTTGCAGCTTTCATAGGTAAGTGACACACCGATGACATATTGACAAACTATACAAATTATAATGACACAGAAAAAAGTAACCCTATATTCCGCTGATGTATTAAAAGAGGAAGAGAAAAAACGGCCATAGAGATAGAGGCAGTCCAACACATGCACGGCGCTCTAGCCCAGAGAAACATAAACATAGGAGAAGGGGGGAAGAAAAGAGGAGGGATCAGGAGATCAAGATACACTCTGTAAACTATAAATACTCGATGAATAAATTATTTCCTGAGTGTCCTAGCAAAATACACTCGGTAAAGATGAGTACTAACGGACGTCTCACGACGATGTGTTTGGACGGACCAAAAATAATTTTCCAGGTTTGTCGAGTGCTCGATGAAAAACGCTCAACAAACCCATGTTCACCGATAACGAGTTCGCGAGTGTTTTGGGAGGGTTGCAAGTGCCCTTGATACTCAGCGAACTCATGTTTTCGCCGGTGAGCCTTCCAAATAAGAGAGGGCCAACTAGGCTGAGTGAACTGCAAGCTGAATGTATCAGGATACATACATACATACATATTATGGGCGTACAAAGAAACTGCACGCAGCAGGAGGAATTGAAGCTGTTAAGTTGCTCACAAATCACAATGTTGGTAATTAAGCAGTCCACAGCTATTCTCCATGATTCAACCACGCCAATTTTATAGCACAAAAATCACCACCTCAAGGCAACATTTTGCCTACACACCATTGTCTTCACCAACAACTTCCATTCTGGATGGGAGGTATGGATTCTACATTACATTAGAAAAAAGTCAATGGCAAGTATCAAAGTGCAGTTCACCCTCACTAAAGCTACTACCCAATTCCAGCTTCTGTGAATGGGCTTGTTTGGAGATACTCAAAGGGCTTGTTTGGGAACGGGCCGTGATTTTAGTTTAAAATCCCCACCAAGGAATGTGCCAGGATTTGAAATTCCCAAATAGGCCCTAAGAGTTGTAGTACTTCGGTATAAGAGTAACTCCAGTAAGACTTATGACCTTGTTACAACCTTCCTATTTAAGTTAGATTCGTATTTTATTATCTTTGACCTTCTTAAATATAATTCTTATTTAAATTTATTTATATTTTATTAATATATTTAACTGTCAACGGTTATACTTTTATATTATACTTGATATAAAATAGAGTAACAATGCAAGGGGATGAGAAGTTAATGAGTACGAAAAGCCAACCAAATTAACAATTCAAATAGTAATGATATATATTAAAACTAATTTTGAGACTATACTTATTACAAAATGGATTAACAAATTAAGAAAAGAATATGGTACACATTCGAGGATTTTTTTTAAAAAAATTCAAATCTAGTAGTCGAATTCAAAAATTACAAAAATAAACTCTCGTCGGCACTTGATTAGCCGAACTTGGCCACGTCAAACCTCGTTTGACACTTGATCGGCCGAATGTGGCTACGTCAGCCACGTTCGACAGTTGAAGTGCCAAATGTGGCTGATGTGGAGCCACGTCAGCACCACGACAGCTACTTTGGCCAAATGTGATCACGTCAGCCACGTTAAGTGCCGAACGAGGCTGACACGTCAGCACCACGACGGCTACTTTGGCCAAACGTGGTCACGTTAGCCACGTTAAGTGCCGAACGAGTCTGACGTGGCTAAATTCGTTGATCTAGTACCCAACCACGTTCGGCACTGCATCTGCGAATTTAGCCACGTCAGCCTCGTTCGACACTTGAAGTGCCGAACGTGGCTAACGTGGTCTCGTTCGGCTGTTGAAGTACCGAACGAGGCTGATGTGGCCATGTTTGACCGATCAAGTGTCGAACGTGGTATGACATGACCACATCCGACCGATCAAGTGCCGACGGGAGTCTATTTTTATAATTTGTTAAATTTGACTACCAAATTTGAAATTTGTTTTTTTAAAAAATATTATTTAAAAAAATTACACATTCGAGCTAGCTCTTCTAAAATCTGGAGGTGCAACTACTTGGTCGGAATTGAATGGCAGTGGCCTCACGGTGCAGTGATGGTCTGACGACTGACGGACGGGTGGTTGAAGAAACTAGAGTGGCAATGGGGTCCTGCTCCTGCAAACTCCAGTAGATGTAGATGGAGCCATTTCTGCCCATCTGCTGCATTCAGCATTCCCCTTAGGACCAATGACACCTCCGCACCATTTCGATCCGACAGGTATCAGACGGGACTTCGTTTTCGTTGGTGGGCTTCGTATATAGTGGGTCCATCTCTACATTCTTTAGAGGTCTCCGCATTGTTCGATTCACGTGACTGCCCTCTGCAGTTGATTGCAGAAGAGCCATTCTCCGGGTAATGCTCAGATAATAAAATTGAATGTCTTTCCCAAACATTACAAAATTCTTCTTGCGTGTGTAAGGATGAAATTCAATGACCAACTAGAGAAGAGAACATATTAGAAGAGAGATCAGGAAAATGCTAGAGAAGAGTATTTTCTTTGAATATCAACTGAATTATTTTTTTCACACGTACATGTGAATCAAATGCCTCGATTTGCTCTCCACAAATTCGATCTTTAAACAAATTACTGGCCCGGACCAAGTTCTTGTGAGCTATCATAAAATTTCACAAAAAAATCGTGACAGCCAAATCCATTGGGTATATATAGCCGTCTGAATTCCAATTCCACAAATCATTTGATTGTTAAGGATGGTACGTGGTTACCTAGTTGCAGCTGATTTTGGCTAAGACATCAAATCCATTTCATCAAACACCTGACGTGCGTGCGTGCAGGTGATGAGCAGTTGGTTCGTTGATGAACAATAACTTGATTCATCACAAAGCATTATATCAGGTGATAACTAGCTTAGCTTAGGGAGTACCAAGCACATTACATTACATCACATCATAAATTCATTCCTTTGTGCATCGATCATGGGGACTTATTCATAATTGTATCATGGTGTAATTAGTTAGATATAGGTTTATATCTAGCTAGGTTTTGTACAGTAGATAACCTCCCGCTCCTCCATGAATTTACATCTCAAGAGTTTCTTCCAATCAGGCAAGAGGGTTTCAGAACCATAATTTTACAGATTTTCAGAAGAATAAAAGTTTAACGACAGTAGGATTTTGGATTGAGAAAGATGCAGTTTTGTTGAGTGAGTATTAATGAGGACGACGGCGATATACACTGCAATTACTCCAATCTACCTACAAATTTCAGCCGTATGTCTCGGCTCGGCTCTTGGGGTACTGTTCCATCTGTCATTGTCTGCTCCTTTAATTTCTAACAAGACGAGATCCCTGCGGTCGAGAGAATCAATTGCAAGGGAGTCGACACCCTCCGAACCGTCGGATTTTGATCCGACTGGTATCGAAGAGGGCTTCGAATGAGACTTTGGAGGTGGGTTCCGTATGAGGTGGAGCCCACCTCCACAATGTTGGGGGACTTCGTGTCGAATGACATGAATCACGACTACCGAAGGTAGTCTGCAGTTGGTATCGAAGAGGGTTTTGAAGGAGGCTTCAAAGGTGGGTTCCGTATTTGGTGGAGCCCACCCCCACAGTGTTGGGGGACTCCATGTCAAACGGCATGAATCACGACTACCGAACACAGTCTACAGTTGATCGATCGGTAATTAATATAAATGTGTCAAACCCATTATCTTTTTTATCAAATCAATTTTAAGCTGCTCATATAGAATTGAATTGTACAATATGATTATAATTAATATTTATCACTTACTCTAAACCCTGAACCTAAACATAAAAGGTTGTGTTGTACTACTGTTCTTGAGTAGGTGGGTAGCTACACCTATTAACCCTATTATTTAGTGTGTAGAGCGCTTGAGGTTCCCGGAGAGAGAGAGAGAGAGAGGCGGAGGCGGAGAGGGATGCTTGGTTTTGCGCCGCCGCCAGGCCGGCCGCTCTTCGTGCTTTTCGGTTCCTCCATCGTGCAGTTCAGCTTCAGCAATGGCGGATGGGGTGCCGCCCTCGCCGACATCTACGCCCGCAAGGTCAGGCCCGTCCCCCCTCTCCTCCAATCCCTAGCACATATCTGCTCCCCCAATTTTGCATCACATCAGATAGTTCAGATCCCACAGGCCATATGACATTGCTTTTAGCTTCCATCCTGATGTCTGGCCATGGTTTCTTACTTGTTTGGGACAATTGCTTGTTTGCCACTAAGTTCGTTGTCATGTTCTCAAATACCACGAAGTTGATGTCGTTTATAATTTTGCCATAAAGTTCATCGAATGGGTTGCAGATTTACCCTACTGCCCATTTTCATCAAGATTTAACCTACTGCACATTTTCATCCCCTACTGCACATTTTCATCAAGATTTAATCATTTTCTGCATTTTAAAAAATTTGAATCCCCGTTCTACCCTTCCTTTCCTTCAACTGCTCGGGCCTGGCGGCAGTAGAGGGGGTCGATACCGACAATGGAGGGGCTCGGGGCCGACGGAGGGGTGCGGGGGCGGGCAGCGGAGGAGCTCGCGGCCGATGGAGGGGCTCGGGGCCGGCGTTAAGCAAGGCTCCGGTTTGGTGAAATAGGAATGAACAGACAGGGGTAGAATGAGAATTTGCAGAATAGAAAAACAAAAAATAATTAAAATAGAATGAAAATGTGTGTATCCTACTATAACAATTCACTAATGCAACTGTAAATCCTCAATTCATTCAGGCTGATATCCTTCTCAGAGGGTATATTGGTTGGAACTCAAGGCGCGCCATTCAAGTCATTGACAAAGTTTTCCCCAAGGTATGTATGTGCCTTTCTTTTTCTCATCCCTCCCTCGGCCCAGATCAAGTAATTTGGAGTAGTTGGTACAGGGCTACTCATCTACGTACCTCCACATAATCGTTCTAAGTTTTCCTTATCGAATCAGGTCCTCCTTCTAATCTGATGAGTGATTATTCCTATCAAAGCAATAATTCAGCTAACAGCAGCAAAACTGGCTTTATCCTGCTTGAAGTTTTGCTATGATTTATGTTACTCTTTGAACGCCCCAGAATTCCTTTTTTGATGTCATCTATTATGGATTGAAATTTAGCTGCATGTTTGCCAAGATTAATGACTTTGTACACTCCGTTTGCCTAGGATTCGCCGGTGCAACCTTCTCTGGTAATAGTTTACTTTGGTGGTAATGATTCTGTTGCTGCCCATTCGTCCGGCCTTGGACCTCATGTGCCACTAGAGGAGTACATAGACAACATGAGAAAGATCGCACAACACCTCAAGGTATAGAAAGCAAAGCAAAGCAATTTGCCTATACCGATTGCCAACTTCTGACTGTCGCCTTCATGTTCAGAGCTTGTGTGACAAGACTCGAGTCATCTTCCTCAGCTGCCCACCGCTTAATGAGGAGACGCTCCGGAAATCAACCAGGTGAAAAAGATAATCTTTACTCGCTAGGATGCTCTGAGGTTATATATAATGGATGGAATGATGGATGCAGCACTGTCCTGAGCGAGATTGTACGAACAAATGAAACTTGCCGCCTGTACTCTGAAGCCTGCGTATCTCTATGCAAAGAGATGGACATAAAGGTGGTCGATCTTTGGAACGCTATGCAGAAACGGGACGACTGGGCGACATCCTGCTTCACGTGAGTGTGGTAATCTGTATGCATGCATATGCATTCATTTCTTAGTCTTAGTATCTGGGACTGGAAATCTGGAATGGTTGCAGGGATGGGCTGCATCTCTCTGAAGAAGGGAGCAAGATAGTTGTGGAAGAGATCCTGACGATACTGAAGGAGGCAGAGTGGGATCCATGCCTGCACTGGAAGGTGATGCCGACGGAGTTTGGGGAGGACTCACCGTATGACCTCGTCTCCTCCAGCGGCCAATCCACCGTCAACCCCTCCGACTGGACCTTCCACAGGGGGATACAGTGGGACTGAATCTATCTGAACATCTGATGGATCCAAACACAGTAAAGAACTGGTTGCGTGCATGCATTGCATGCATGATGTCTTCTATATAACAAGAATGATGATGGTGTGCATGATTATCTCGTTGCATGTGTAGTGCAGCGTCATTTGGACTTGAGACATATCACATATGAATGTCTTGGTTTTGCCTGGAGTCAACTTAATTGTGTTTGATAAACCTAGATCTTGGTTTCGCCGTGGCCATTATCGAAATAAAAGATCTTGGAATGCCATGTCTTAGCTTTGGTGTGAATGAAGCAGCGGCATAGATCAGAAAAACAGCGGCAGTGAGGAGAGAAGAGGAATGTGGAAAATAAAAACAAAAGACGGCGTATAACAGTTGACAGTGATAGATCAAATATGGTGACTTTCTTCTAGGTAACCTTGTTATTACCAGTGAACACACAATTCATGCTCTTATGATGGTTGATGCACGAAATAAAATAATATACAGCCTGGAAGAGGCTCGGTTGCCATGATAAACATATAGCTAAGATTGAATTGTAATTTTAACCATCAATTTTGCTGAAACGGTTCAGATATATAGGTGTGATGGTGAACTCCACTTTGCATCTATTTTGCTTAGACTTGCTCCTCGCAACTCTCAACACAAACGACATCGTGATCTTTCTTCTGCCTCTTAATGCTTAGACTTCCTCCTCGCTACTCTCAACACAAACGACATCCTTATCTTTTTTCTGCCTCTTAGCTCCATTATCTGCACAGGCTTTTCCTCCGGGTGTTACTGAATTGATATGTAACCGCACGAGCTCAATTATCACGCTGCCATACTTCTCAGTCTTGACCTTTCCTATAAGCTTTTCGAGCTGCAGGAGATGAAATGCGCATGTTAGAGATGCGCCTATGCACTGAAAATAGAAAAGACAATTTGAACCAAAGCTCACCTCAGCAACAGTGGTTGGTTTTTGACAGTTGAGGAGGGAAATTTGCTGGGTGGAAAGAACTGCATGAGGGAATATGCCCCCATTACTCGAAGAGAGCTCTCTCCGCAGCTCATCAAGCTTAGCTTCCAAATTGCTCATCTGGTTGCGCTTTGTATGTTTGGATCTACTACCTCTATCTTGAGAGCGAATAGGAATACTAAGCTTGACCTGCCTGTTCCCTGCATAGTAAAACATATTAGCATGTAATTCCACAACCTAAATGACCCAAACATGAACAACATATTGAGTTAAGAACGACCCGAAAGTTTACGGGTAGGTCAAGGGCCAGAATTCTAATTAGTGTGCAGTCACTGATCAGCCCTAGATAATGCTAAGCAAATTATGGCTCTCCCGCCCGCGTCCCCGCTCTCGCCCCCCTGTCGTGCCCCCGTTCTCCATGGCGGCCGACAGGTCTAGCCCTGCCTCCGTGGTGGTTCTCGCCGCCGTCCTCGCACCGCCTCCCCGCGGATGGGTTCCTGCGTCCGGCGCATGGCGCCGTTGGGCCCCCCTCTCCGTCTCGAGCTGGAAGGTGACCCGGCTCTGGCCAGGTTAGTTTCCACGTGGGACTTCTCTAAGGGGCAAGCTTTCCAGGATTTTGTCCGTAGCTCGCGGGGCTCCAATGTTCATCATGCTTCCTCCTCTCCCTCTGGATCTTTTTGTTTGCTCGCGGTCTTCCGTAGATATACTTTCAGGCTTACCGAGCTCTTAGTCAGTATGGCTCTCCATGCCTGCCTCGGCGGCACCCCTGCTGGTTTTCACGTTCAATTCCAATGTGATCGACATTTCAAATTTTATGTTGCTTCGAAGGATGTGGGTTTGCTTGTCAAAGACATCAAGTGTTTCATCTTTGATCATTTCGATGTCTACTTCTTCCTTTGACGCGACGGGGGCGCGAACTGGCTCCGTGACCGCCGCGCTTGGGAACTAGAGGAGCAGCGCAACTGGTCTCTCGTGCGGCGCCGTCCGGCCTGCCCGCTCCTCTTGCCCCCATAAGGTCTCTTTTTGTGATCATGTCACCGTCATCGCCCCCAGGAGCTCCCCAGCCTCTTCTCCCCGGGCTCCGGCGTTCTCCTTTCGGGTTGGCTCCTTAGTTTGTCCGGTCGACCTTCCAGCCCCCTCCGGTGGAGCTAGGCCTACAGTTTCAAATTCTTGGGCTCCTCGCCCCCTAGGGTTCCTTGGTAGGGGCAGAGACCCCAAGACCCTCTTCCGGGCAAACATCAAGCTCCCCTCCATCTTGGGGCCGTTTCGCCCTAGGCCTTTTGCTCGTTCTGGTCGTACACCTTCCTCTCCAGGCCATGATGTTTCTTTCCGCCCTACTGCTAGGTCTTCTACCCGTCATGCCCTCTCCGCACCATCGGTGGCATCTGTCCACGGGATACAGTGTACTTGCACGAGATCTTCTCGAGGCTTAAGCACGACCTCCGCTCACCGTCTGGCTTGCAGTTGTCTCCTCGGGTTGCTTCGACCACCCCATCGCCGGCCCGCATTTATTGCACTGGTCAGATGGCTCTTTTCCCTGCTACCCCCTGCTCTTTCGACTTTTTCCTTTTCGATTCTGGCCTTTCTCCGGGTGCGCCTAAGGCCTCTTTCTCGCTCTCCCTCGTGAGGTTGCCCGCGTCCCTCCCTCCACTTTTTGGCCCTCGCTCGCGCCAATTGGCTCCCCCGGCTGCTGCCTCAGCCTCCGTGCTACCCTCTCTTGTGTCGTTTCCCTTAACCTCTCTCCCTGTAACCCCCTCTATCGCTCCAACTTCTCCCTCTTCCTTCTCCGCCATGGCGAACTTCCCTGCCAACCCCCTCCCCTTCATCCCTCTTGGAGTTCACATCAATGACGGCGGAGGTCCTCTCCGCAGGCAGCGTGGCCTTGTTTGCGTCTCCGATGACTATGTTCGCTTTAATGAGGACATGGCCATCGCTGAGACCAACGAGCCCATTGGGACGAAGGCCTCCTTGGCCCTTCTTCATGCCATCCGCCACCACCTGGTGTACAACCTCCGCATTCGGGTGGCGTACTCCGGCCCACACCCCCTCGGCGTCGAGATCTTCAGATTGGAGAGCGTCTTTGACCGGGATCGCTTAGTGCACTTGGCCCCTTTCTTCATCAACGACAGACTGGTCAGATTCGTCAATCACGACGAAGGTATTAACTTCAGACAGTCCCCGTTTGCTCGCTCGGGTTGGGTCATGTTCTTGGGATACCCGTTAGACTTCAAGACCTTGAACTTCCTTCAGCAAGTTTGTGCCTCGTTCGACAAATTAGTGTTCTGGCACAAGGAGGACCCTAACCACTCTAGGGTTCTAGTGAAAGTTCTATTCGATGACTTCCTGGACATTCCGCGGAGCCTCACCATAAAGTTTGACAGAAACCTTGATGGAGTGGGACGGTCTTGGACTTTCCCAGTGTTCTTGCTTCACTCGGCCTTAGCCGATCACCAGCCAGGAGATGAGGACCCCCTCCCCCCGGGCAATGGAAATCCCTATCCATTCAACGGTGGCGTCCTGCCGGGGGAGCCCGAGTGGATACAGCAGTGGGCTGATGAGCAGAACTTCGACCAGCAAGCGGACAATGACGCCCAGGAGCAAATTCAGCCCCCTCAACAGAATCTTGCCCCAGTCATTCACCAAGAGGAAGAGCAACCCGCTGAGAGCAGCAACCACACCGGCAGCTCAAGGATATCCAGTGATGACATTGATGATCCTGCACTAGCAGTGCCTGTCGTGAAACTGGAGGATGCTATCTCTGACTCTCCAGAGGCTGCCCCCGTGATCGCGGTGCCAATTCCGCCCCAACATGAGCATGACGAACTACCGCAGCCGGTCTCCCCAATCCAGCCGTAGCCACCTCATGAGGTACCACCAGAAAATAGCAAGGCGATCATCGTCTACGTCCACCGCCCCAAGGCCCCCAAAGCTCAGCCAGCGGCCACCCCTCTAGGGCTCCGGAGAAGCATTAGGCTGAGGAACAAGGCCAGGAGCTACAAGCAGAATCTTATGGGGCAGAAGAATGACGCCGCAGCCAACTCGTCCATGCCGCCGCTCCCGACGATCAAGGATTTCATAGAGCTCTCCAGGTCAGCTACCCCTTGCCCCCCTATCAGCCTCCTAGCTCCGTCACACACAGCAGTTTTCATCTGCGGATTGAGCTCAGGTCCCAACCTTGACCCTACATTTTTCAGCAGTGATGATTCGGATGATCGCCGGCTGGTCCCTGGCGTGGCGGCTGAGCACCTAGACGCACCTCATCATGCCTGATCCCCCTACAGTGCAGCTCCGAGAGGACAGCTTCAAGCCCCGGACAATGACCCAACACTCACGTCTCAGCTGTGTTATATTTGTCTTTTGGTTAACCCGGTCTGTAACTGCTACGTTAAGTTCATCAGTTTGGTACTGCACGATCTCTCTTTCTAGACAACGACTTGCTAATGGGTAACAACTCTGACTGGCTTATCTTGAATTGGAATGTTAGGGGCCTTAACGCCTTAGCTAAGCAGCTAGCTCTTAAAAGCATGATTTCGGATGCCGCTTACTCAATCATTTGCATTCAAGAGACCAAGATGGCCTCCCTCCCCCACTCGGATCTCAGAAAATTTGCCCCTAGATCCATCGACCAGTTCGCTTTCCAACCAGCGGTCGGTGCCTCGGGAGGTATTTTGGTGGCCTGGAAGGGGTCTAAGCTCAACGGCACCTTAGTCTCAGCCGCGTCTCACCACTTAACAGTCAGATTCACATCAGTCCTGAATGGCTCAACCTGGACTCTCTCATCCATTTATGGCCCGTGTCGTCAAGCTGACAGAGGTAGCTTCATCAATTGGTTGCTTTCCCTTAGGATTGGTCCAGCTGAAAACTGGATGCTCTTAGGTGACTTCAACATGTATCACTTCCCAACAAACAGAAACAAGGTCGGGGCTTGCTCGGCCACTATGGACAGCTTTAACAACATAATCTCCTCCCTCAGCCTGCTGGAAGTGCCAATCTCTGGGAAAAGCTTCACGTGGAGCAACATGCAGGTCAACCCAACCCTAGTGCAACTCGATTGGTGCCTAGTGTCAGCCTCCTGGACTACTTCCTTCAAACAGACGACTTTCTATGCCCTCCCGTGCAGCACATCAGATCACTCTCCATGCCAGATCAAAATAGCAAGAGGCCTTGACCACACTCGAATCTTCCGATTCGAAAATTATTGGGCTAAGCTCCCAGGATTCTTGGATTTTGTCTCGGGGCATTGGAACAACCCGTGCAGTGGTTCCTCGGCGCAACGAATTGCCACAAAACTTCTCAGGGTAAAGAGGGGACTTGTAAAATGGACAAGGAGGATCAACACTTTCAAAACATGTATAAAGAACTCTAGAATAGTGATCGGTTTCTTTGATCGTCAGGAGGAACTTAGGATGCTTTCCCGGATTGAGAGGATCTCCCGCGGTAGAATCAAAGACCACCTTGCCGCCCTTCTCCAAATTGAGCACAGCTATCGGAAACAAAGGTATACCAGTCGGTGGACGAAGCTGGGAGATGAGAACACAATGTTCTTCCACTCTGCAGCAGCTGCTCGAAAGGCGGGAAACACAATTCACAGCATCTCACTACCCAACGGCCAGTCAGCCCTCTCCATTGAAGATAAAGCGGAAGCAGTCCTGGACTATTTCCTCTCAAAGATGGGCTTCTCCAGCATTCCACGAATGCTCTTCGACCTAGCAAACCTCATCCCCCAACGGCCTCTCTTGGCCAATCTTGGCCCGGTCATCTCTCGACAGGAGTTGGATGAAGTTATCGCAGCTCTCCCCACGAACAAAGCGCCTGGACCAGATGGCTTTAATGGGCTTTTCTTTAAAACCTGCTGGCCCGTCATAAAAAACGACTTCTACGAGCTAGCAGCACAGTTCTCTGAAGAAGGTGGCAGCCTCAGTGCCCTTAACGGCTCCTACATTATCCTTCTGCCTAAATGCGCCAGCCCTACCTCTATTAAGGACTACAGGCCAATTTCGCTCCTCAACAAAAGCATCAAAATCATATCCAAAGTGCTCACCAACCGTCTCCAACGGGTAATCACACAGTTGGTCCACAAAAACCAGTATGGATTCATCAGAGGCAGAACCATTCAAGACTGTCTGGCCTGGGTTTTAGAGTTCACTCACAGGTGCCAGCACTCCAAGCATGAAACAATCATTCTTAATTTAGATTTCGAAAAAGCTTTTGACACCATTGAACACTTGGCTATTCTTCAGTTGTTGCCATGACTAGGGTTCCCGCAAATTTGGATCGCTTGGATCAAGGAGCTTCTTAGCTCAGGCTATTCTTCAGTCCTGGTCAACGGTATCTCGGGGAAGTTCTTCCAGTGCAAAAGAGGGGTGCGTCAGGGTGATCCGCAATCCCCACTACTTTTATCATCGCGGCCGACCTTCTGCAACACATTCTCAACTCGGCAGCGGACAAGGGTGTCATCTTCCCCCTGAGTGCCACCGCCACATGGACGAGTTCCTGGTTGTTCAGTATGCGGACGACACCATTATCTTCCTAAAGGCTTCTCAGCGCAACCTGTTCTACCTAAAAGGGCTCTTCCACAGTTTCTCAGAATCCACGGGCCTCAAGATCAACTTCGCCAAGTCAAGCCTAATTCCAATCAACGTGGAAGCCGAGCGTGCGAAGATCCTGGCTGCCAACGGGGCTCCCTACCTTTCCCCTACCTTGGACTCCCTTTGGGTGTTCGCCGGCCAAGCTACTCCGACTTTGGGTACCTGATCGAAAGGATTCACCGCAGGCTCTCCTCGCTCCCTCACTGGCTTTCTCCAGCAGGCCGGCTGCAAATCGCCAACACCGTCCTCTCCTCACTCCCCACGTACGCCATGAGCACTTTTAAAATTCCCAGAAAGGTAATCAATTCCATTGATCAAGCCCGGCACAACTGCATCTGGCATGGGGCTCGGTCTGATCACTGCATGCCACCCTTAGTGAAATGGTCCATGGTCTGCCTACCGAAAGACAAAGGGGGTCTAGGAGTCATCAATATCAGCTGTCACAATTACGCATTATTACTAAAGCATCTTCACAAGTTCTACACCCGGGCGGACATCCCTTGGGTGCGGCTAGTTTGGGATCTTTACTCGGACAATGCCTCCGCCCCGCACCTGGTTTCTCCAAGAGGCTCGAGATGGTGGAAAGATATCATGCAACTATCCAACGTGTTCAGGGGGTGGCAAAACCCTCCCTGGGAGATGGTGCCTCTATCTCCTTCTAGCACGACTGCTGGTTAGGATCCCCCCTTGAGGGGGCCTTCCCACGTCTATTCTCCTTGGCTAAGAAAAAGAATGCATCCGTCAAATGGAACATGCTACAGGACGATCTGGGCAACATATTTCACCATCCCTTGTCGGCAGAGGCAAGGGTGGAACTCATTGAGCTGATTCGCCAAACTGAGCAAACGCACCACCAGGAGTCCCAAGCCGACTGTTGGAACTTCATTTGGGGGTCCTCAGTTTTCACCCCTCAAGCCTTTTACAGCCACCACTTCGGACAAATCCCGTCCCAAGACATCTTAACCAAATTGTGGCGCGCAAAGACCTCTCCAAAGATCAAATTCTTCTTCTGGCTTCTCCTGCTTAACCGATTAAACACCAGAGACATGTTGATTCGAAGACGACTGCTGGCCCCTGATGCTGATAGTCACTGCGTGTTGTGCCGTTCCCCTACCGTGGAATCCTCGGCACACCTGTTTTTCGCTTGTGCCTTCAGTCATGCCTGTTGGGAGTACCTAGGCTTCACTTGGGATCTTAGCCTTCCCTTCACGAGTATGCTGGACGAAGGAATGCGGCGCTTTCACCAGGCCTTCGCCTTGGAAGTCTTAATGATTGGCTGCTGGTCAATTTGGCTGCACAAGAATCGTCGGATCTTTGATGGAACACATGTTTCCTTCGCAACTTGGAGAGTCGTTTTCTGGACCAACTTCTCAAATCAATCGTAGAGATTTCCCCGCAAGTTTCGGACTAGTATTTTACAATGGGTCAACAATATTCTCCCCTAACCCCTCCCCCTGTACCACTTGCTTCCCTTCTTCGGACCTCCTTTTTTTTGTACTGCTCTTCTTATTAATCAATTAAAACTTAGGTAGGAGCCTCTCCTGCCGTGTTTTACCGCAAAAAATGTTAAGCAACTTAATGATCCATCTAACCAAGATAGTGGTGTCTTAAACTTTACACGTAGGGATGCTCATGCAATGTTGGTAAAATAAGATGGAATGTTCAAGACAGAAACATTTACCTTGCAGTGCTGGCTTCCACAGTGTTCCTAAGGCAACATATGCATTGGTTGCATATGCTGTATGCTGAAATTCTTCTTTCTGAGAGAGGTAAACAGTTTTTAGTAATAATTGCAAATAAAATAAAGATCTTTGAGGAAAATAAAGGAAGCCGCTAAGGCTATGAACATGTGAATGTTTAACAATCTATTAACATTTGGTATAACGAGACAGCGTGTAATAAATGATACTCCCTTTTTATCTGACGTTTTAGAATACATGCTATCAAACCTTCCTTTTTTTTGCGAGGTATCAAACCTTCTTTTTGACCATCAACAAATTTAGAACTATAGATTGAGTATATGAAAACAATATTATCAGATTTGTCATTAAAAACAGTTTCATAACATTGCAATTTCATATGCCTAAACCTTGATTGATGGCTCATATCAAGTTTCAACTCTAGTCTACCCTAACTTGCTTGAGATTAAAACATTTTGTTGTTGTTGTCATGTTGATATAAGATTATCAAAGTAATGGGAAACGATGCATTTTGGTCTCCTCGAGGCAATGGAACATTAATAACATCAAATAAAAAAGAATATAAGGAATACATGAAAACAATGTTTGGGATGGCAACAGTACAAACACAAACACCTTTGCTTCCAAAAGTGTGTTGACATTTTTCCTCAAAACAGTGGCAAAATATAGTTCTTTTGGCTACATGACAATGCAGCATGATAATTCTACAGATACCACAGTTGTATTATTTAAAAGTACCAAACGTGCCATACTATCATGTGAGTTTTCAACACCCCACAAAAAACTGAGTTTTCAACACCCCACAAAAAAATAGCACTCGCGGTTTTCAACATTGCCATTACTACATATCCATCCACTCAGTGTTCTAATAGGCGCCAGGCGCTAATCGGGGGGCGGCCTGGCGCCTAGTGCCTAGAGGCGCCTAGGGCAGAGTCCATTTTCCTTTATTTTTCAGTTTCCCATGGGTTTCTTGGACCAAGGCAGGAAAGTTCAGGCAGTCCCAATGTTTTGTTGGTTCCAAAGCGTCATTCTTGTTTAGAGCTGTTTGGAGGGCATTTATTTTTGTCCTGGTTCCAAGGCATGAGGCATTTATTTTTGCTAGTTCCAAGCCAAGCCAGGTATTTTTCCTTCTCTTCCCCAGTTCCCAACAGTGTTCTCTTCTCTTCCCCTCTCCTCTCTTTCCCTCAGGCGGCAGCAGCAACCATCCCCTTCCCCTCCCATCTTGTAAAGACATGAGGGCAGGTCTGATCCTAATTGACCGTCCTGCCTAAATATGCAAGATACAATCTCCTATTGCCTAATAAACACATCTCTTCCCCTTCGGTAGCAGCAGCCATCCTCTTCCCCTCCGGCCGTGAGAGTAGATTGCCGAAAGGGCGCGCGCGCGAGGCCGGATCGGAACACGGCGAACGGCAGTGAGCCGGCGACGCATGACAGCACGAGTGAGCAGGAGTAGCGGCGGCGGCCACGCGTGAGTGCCAGGACATCTAGGTAGTAAAAAAAACCCTAAGGCGTTTTTGCGTTTTACCCCCCGAAGTCCGATTTTTGTACTGTAGTTGCTGTCGCCGCTAGGGTGCCTAGGCGCCGCGGTCAACGCCCAGGCCGCGGTTGACCCGCCTAGGCGCCCTGGCCGCCCAACCGGCTGCCAAGGGACTCCGCGCGGCGCTGGGGTGGAGCCCAGCGCTAATACCACCTAAGCGGGTGCCTAGACCCGATTTTTAGAACACTGCATCCACTAGTTAGCCAAACTCCGAAAATGGAGATTTGATCAATATAATGCTTATTTCAGTTTAGCCGGGTTTCCCAAAACAAGTTAGTGGTCACATTACAGCAACCACTGGAATCCGTTTCTTATTCTGCTCATAGTTGTTAAGGCGTCACCTAATCGTTACCTAATCGACGATTAGGCATCCAGGCGGACGCTGACGACTCGACACAAGTGAGTGTGGTGTTCGCCTCGGCGAGTATGGCGCCCGCCTCATCGTGTTTGGCTTTACATGGGCACCATATCTCTTCACATGGAAGGTAGATAGCAGCGGCAATGGAGGAGAAGCAACGCCAGATGGCCAGATCTTCGTCCCCACCGTCTAGATCTGCACCCTATTGTCTGGACCTGCATCACTGTCACCGGATCGTTGCCTCCGCCACCGCTGATCTATACCAGCCATGAGGAACCGCTCACCTCCCACAAGCGCTATGAGAGAATGAGAGGGAAATGGAAAAGGGACCAGCAGGCAGGGAGAGATGCATAGAGAGGAGGTGAGGGGAACTTGGGAAAGATAGCTAGGTGATGAGGGTGGGCCTTCTGCATCCCCCGCAGAGCCCACACCTTCTGAGACTTCGACTGATGATGAGGGCGGACCTCTGATCACTTCTTCCACTTCGATCGAGCCCCCTCAGTCGAGTCCAGAGGGGCCTGCTGCTGACTCCGGTGAGGTGACTTCAGATCACCAGGGAACCCGAGCAGTTCAGCGTAACCATCCCTCAGAGCTCATCATAGGTGATTTAACTGAGAGGACTTTGCGTTCTTCTGCCTCTCTCGCTGTGTTTGCTGAATCTGCGTTTGTTGCATCTTTTGAGCCCAGAGATGTTTCTCATGCTCTTTCTGATTCTAATTGGATTAATGCTATGCAAGAAGAGCTTGAGAATTTTGTCCGTAATCGGGTTTGGACACTAGTTGAACCGCCATCAGGATGCAACCCCATAGGCACCAAGTGGGTGTTCAAAAACAAACAAGGTGAAGATGGGGTTGTGGTGCGCAACAAAGCTCGACTAGTTGCCCAGGGTTATTGCCAGAAGGAAGGTATTGACTTTGAAGAAACCTTCGCTCCTGTTGCCCGTCTTGAGTCCATTCATATTTTTCTAGCTTTTGCCGTTTCGAAGGGTTTTAAGCTTTTTCAAATGGATGTTAAGAGTGCTTTTCTGAACGGGTACATAGAAGAGGAGGTTTATGTTAGGCAACCCCCCGGTTTTGAAGACCCTAAGTTTCCTCGACATGTTTTTAAATTGCACAAAGCTTTATACGGGTTGAAGCAAGCCCCCAGGGCTTGGTATGACCGGTTGAAGCAATTTTTGTTGGGGAAGGGCTTTGTGATGGGTTCTGTGGACAAAACTCTCTTTTTGCTCAGAGTTGCTTCAGACTTCTTGGTCGCTCAGATTTACGTGGACGATATTATCTTTGGCGGTATTACTGATTCTCTTGTGTCCAAGTTTTCTGAGCAGATGCACAGTGAGTTTGAGATGAGCCTCATGGGTGAGCTCAAGTACTTCTTAGGGCTCCAGATCAAGCAGACCAAGGACAGCACCTTCATCCACCAAGGTAAGTACACTCGTGATATGCTTAAGAAATTTGACTTTGGTGGTGAATTGAAGCCGCAGATGACCCCGATGGGCACTTCTGGGGGTCTGGACAAGGATGAGAGCGGCGTCAAGGTCAATGAAAGGGAGTTTCGAGGGATGATTGGTTCGCTGTTGTACTTGACGGCAACAAGACCGGACATTCAGTTCGCCGTGGGACTTTGCGCGCGTTTTTAGTCTTCAGCACGCGCGTCTCACCGGCAGGCTGTCAAGCGCATTTTTAGGTATCTCACTTATGCGCCCGATCTCGGTCTTTACTATTCAGCATCATCATCTCTTGATTTATCTGGCTTTTCGGATGCCGACTTTGGTGGGTGCCGGTTGGATCGCAAGTCGACTTCCGGTACTTGCCAGTTTCTTGGTTCTTCTCTTGTCTCTTGGTCTTCTCGAAAGCAATCTGGAGTTGCTCTTTCGACCACAGAGGCTGAGTATGTAGCTGCTGCTAGCTGCTGCTCACAGTTGGTTTGGATGATTTCCACTTTGAGAGATTTTGGGTTGTTCTTTCCTACCAGAGTTCCTTTGTTTTGCGACAGCACTAGTGCAATTAGTGTAGGGAAAAACACATGTCTCCATTCAAAAACCAAACACATTGATGTGCGCTTTCACTTCTTGCGGGATCAATATGAGAAAGGTGTCATTGACCTTGTTCATGTTGATACCCATCATCAGTTGGCTGACATTTTCACCAAACCCCTAGATCAGTCTACTTTTGAGCGTTTACGAGGGGATTTGGGTGTTGTGTATCCTTTCTAGGATATTTTGCGTCGGTTTTTCCTTCTTCTTTACTCTTTTCTTGAGTCCTTTTTGTGTGTGTTCATATCATACATATTCACATATCACACATTTGAGTCTGCTTCTGTTATATGATTGAACTGCTTTACTTAGTCTAGCTGGTACATGCTTTTGATTACTTGTCAATGATCATGCTTTGGTTCAGTTCACTTAATATATCTGATATCTGTCATATGCATGGCTTTTATGCTTTAAACCTGAAAAATGATCACCATTTCTTCTGATAACTAGTATGCGTAGGCTGAGTGTTTTTGCTATCTGTTACATGCCTTGTAGCTAGTTCATCACATAGATGCAGATATGCAACTTGGACATCTTTACGCTTTAACATGGAAAATGAGCTATAAAAATGATAAGAATCAAAATGAATGACAATTCCATGCCTTTTTATGCTTGAGTTGAAAAGATCCAAGTGGGTTTGCTTTGTCGCATTGCATTGTTCTGGACTGCTTACCATAGCACTTTGGTATGAACTAGGACAGTGTAGTGTATGCCAAGATCAATGTCTTAAGCTTCTGATGGTCTAGTTCTGGCCTAGGCTTGACTTGGTCGGTTAGCATAAGGTTTGACGTGCAAATAACCCTTGGCAGAAATGAAAAAGGAAAATTGAAAAAGCCTGAACTTTTAAAAGATAACAAGTTCGCTGAAGCACGTTTGTTTTGGATTGCTTATCTTGGTAGATATCAGTTAGCTTCTGCATCTCATGCTTTACCTTGCTTGTTAACTAGAAAATGTGGTGATGCTTTTGTTTGCAAAAACTGAAAAAATGCGTGCAAATGATTTTCTTTAGATATCATCTGTTGCACTGATCATGCCATGTATCGTTACAATATGTCTTTTGCCATATCTGTTAGATGTTGTAATTGCAGTCAATCATATCTGAGAAGCATCCTTTCTACACTCCTTCTGCACTCCAGTTGAATTCACTGCATATTTTGAGGGGGAGTTGCATTTCAGGGGGAGTCTGTGTCTCTATTGAGTGCTTGATGAGTTCACTTGTCAACAAGGGGGAGAAAATTTGGGATCAGAGTTTAAGGGGGAGTTTTTACTCTGTTGATATCCTTGTTGCTCTGAAATCACACTCATTTTGAGATTTTACGTTTTGGTTAACCATAATGACTGCTTCTTGCTTTTGTTTGGCTTTTGGTCATTAGGGTTAAACTTTTACCTTATTTTTCTTCTTCTCTGTTTTCTTGTGTTTTTGTTTTCGTGTTTCCACATTTGTTCGCAGGTGCTGAAGAGCCGAGAAAAGAGGAGTGTTGACAATGCACTCATCAAGGGGGAGATTGAGGAGCCATGCTGAATAGCGTGGGCCTCATGGCTCCAGAAGTGATGAGTCATTGTCAACGATAGTCAAAGAGGACTGAAGAAGAAAGGAGATCTGCTGTTTCATGGGCCGCATGTGACTCAGGTACACGGGCAGCGAGCGACTGTCGGGCAGAGGAGGCTGCGAAGTCGGGCTGGCCCAATCCGGGTGCATGGGCCAGAAGCAGTAGAAGACCCACTGGGCTGTTGACCAGGACTGACTCAGGTACACGGGCGGTGAGTGATTGCCGGGCTGAGAGAGCTGCGGAGTCGGGCCGGCCCAATCCGGGTACCTGGTGCAAAGCCGGTGGAGGCTTTGTCAGTTTCGGCGTAAAACTGACAACATTTGATCTTGTATCCGACTGTCCAGAAGAGAAGCCGTAGTCGCTACGAAAACTTAGCTTCCGGATAAGTCATCTGTAACTCTAGGCCCACAGTCAGTCAGTCGTGTCTGTAAAAATTCCTAAGGGCAGTAGAGTCTTTTCCTTTATTTTTGAGTCTGTAAAAACCCTAAGGGGCTGGTAGAATATTCCTAGTGTTGGGCTGCCTATAAATAGGACCCCAATCCCTAGGGTTTGGACTACCCTTTTGGCTGAAATCAAATCCTCTATTGGGTCACTTTTTGTCTTTTGCCTTGCCTCTCTCTTCTCTGGTTCCCTGCTTGCGCCGCCAGGAAGTTGTGCCCCTGTGTTTAATGCTTTGCTTTTAATGTTGTAGTAAATGACCTATTTCATTGTGTGCTGCATCTGCAAAGGTTTTAAATGGCTGCATTTCATTAGCATAGCAAGTTTTCCTGTGATTTTTGAGGCTTTGGAGGCTTCGGCTGGGTGTGTTCTTCATTCTAGTAGTACTAGTTCTTGCTGTTGCAAGTAGTACTACTTCCCTGCAGCTACAGTGTTCTGTGCAGCTTTTCACCTTCTACTGCACAGCTTTTTGATCGAAGCTGACAGGGTCTATTACCTTTTCTGGCTGTGTCTCTGGCGAAGTCTTTCTCTGTTCGAAGCCCCTCAGCTCCGTGAGACAGGCTTCGACTTAACATCTTCGAAGGCTTCGCTCAATCTTCGATCTTCGGTGTGCGGTCTGTGTTGATAAGCTTCGAAGTATTTTTCTGAACGGACAACATCGCATACTTCGAACAACATTCTCCGAATCTGGCTGTTCGAAGTCCACACTTCGGTAGGCTTCGAAGTTGGGTTCGAAGCTTGTCATTTCTGATAGACTTCGATTTGATTTCCTTGTGGCGTGTCAACCTTCGGTTCTCCTTCCGAAGCTTTCCCTGTTCGAAGATAGAGTGTAGGCTTCGGAGTTGATTTTCTGTCGTGTGACAGACTTCGCTTCTTTGTTCGAAGGTTGTCCTTTTGAGTGTTGTGTTCAAAGCTTTCTGTTCGAAGGTTTTGCTTCGAAGCTTTCGGTTCAGAGTTGTGTTCGAAGTTTTGTCTTCGAAGTGCACACTTCGAAGCAGGCTCCGACTCTGTCACTTTGCTCCGAAGCTCTTGGTTCGAAGCTGTGTTCGAAGCCTTGTCTTCGAAGTACATACTTCGAACCAGGCTCCGGCATTGTCATACTTCGTTCCGAAGTTCTCTTCGCAACTTGCCACTTCGAACTAGGCTAGACCGTGACACCTTCGGCATCTCGGACAGGCTCCGTCACCAACCTCCGAAGCAGACCTCGACGTGCGAAGGGGGCTTCGCCAAGTTCCGAACAGGAGACAAATTTGGACAGTAACTTCTCTTTTCATCTTACACATTCTTAGATCATTTCATTGAGAAGTTTAGGCTTGTTATACCTTGTTCATCTGCCTAGTTGCACTACTTTAGATTTACACTGTTTATCATTAGTTGCTTCTAGGTTAGAAACCTTTAGACTTAGGCCTTCTGTTTATTTTCTGCTGCGTAGTCTTTTGAGGTGCGGCGGGTATTGGGAACAGGCCATTGATTCGAAAGAATTTTTTAAGGCACCCATTCACCCCCCCTCTGGTCGCTTCTTTCGGTCCTACACGTGTCCTGGTCGTCCAAGCGACAGCCTGTTGTCTCCCGCTCCAGTGTCGAGGCTGAGTACCGCGCTGTTGCCAACGGGGTGGCGGAGGCATCCTGGCTCCGGCAGCTCCTAGGGGAACTCCACGGCCCCCTCGCTAGGAGCACTTTGGTCTACTGCGACAACGTCAGCGCTGTCTACCTCTCCACCAACCCCGTCCAGCACCAGCGCACCAAGCATGTGGAGATCGACCTCCACTTCGTCCGTGATCGTGTCGCCATGGGAGATGTTCGTGTTCTACACGTACCCACGACCTCCCAGTTCACCGACATCTTCACCAAGGGCTTGCCTTCCTCCACCTTCTCCGAGTTCCGCTCCAGTCTCAACATCCGCTGCGCCAGAGTTTCGACTGCGGGGGGGGTGTTAGAGTGTGTGTTTCTCTGGTGTGTGGGCCCCTTGTCTGGTGTGTGGGCCCCTCTTGTAAGACCCTTCTTCTATCCTCCCAACCCTAGGGAGAGGAATCAACTCTGCATTCTACCCTTTCCTACAAATGCCCTATCCTAGCACGACATGGAGACAATGGCGAAGGTGTTCACCCTATCAGCTCCCACATTCAAGCTCTTCGATGATCTACATGAGTTCAACACCAAGCCACCCTTGCATTCGCTCAAGGACGAGGTGGTAGCAGAGTCTCATGATGACAATTGTGTTGGCCCACTCTAGGAGAAATTGATCCAACCTCTAGCCCACACCGAGAGAAAGCCTTGTCTGCACCCTAAAAGCTAGCCTAAGAGGCGAAGGACTGCCCTACTATTTAAGTTGGATCAACTTTTCCCCCACAACCAAGGTGAGGCTATTCCAACAATCTTCCTCGTCACACATTGGTGTATTTTGGCCTGACCACACCACAGGGTCCACTAGGCCTCACCACCTTAGTGCACTCTCATACTATAGACCAGGCTCTGATACCACTTGATAAGATTTAGAGAGCAATAAGAACAACTCACGAACACTTATTTTTTCGAGATACACAACAACACTTGATAGGATTTAGAGAGCAACAAGAACAACTCACGAACACTTATTTTTTTGAGATACACAACACACAAGTCCACATGAGAGGGTGATTTGTTGCCTGGTGCCTGGTTGCAGTAGTTATATAAATATACATTTAATGCTCCAAATGAAGTAAATGAAGTACTCCAACAAAATGTTCAATATGTAACAGTATTAGGTGAATTAAAACCTTAATGTTAGATTCATAATGGAGATTAGACACCATAAATAAACTTATGAATTCACATGGTGGTACTTGTAGTGCACACATACCAAAACACGGTCAAGTATAAGTTGAACTACTAACTGTTCAATGTCTTCTTTCCTAAGGTCAACAGATTCATTGGAACAACCTGCTTATCCATTATCAGTCATAATATCAGAAGTTATCCCTGGGTCGGATGATTTTTACCCAGGCAAAGGGTACAAAATAAATGAACCATCAACTCGAATCACACACACAAAAGAGGTTGAGGAAGTTTACCTAAATCTTTCCATTTTGCCTTGAACTTATCCATCAGCTGCAACAATGTAGCTCTTTGGTCATTAAGTCGCATGTCATGTAGAAGTGAAACTATGAGTTTGGTATGGTCTGAACAAGAAACCATATAAATTATTGTTGTAAATATATGCATGAAAACATTCCAAGAAATATGTCTAGAGAGAATATCATCTTTAAAAATATAAACTGAAGATGTAAATATGTAATTCAGTGCAATAGTAAACTTTCTGAGATTATGTAAAATCGTCATACAGGTAACATCTATATCCTTGAGCTCAATGCTAGAAGTGCAGTTGTCACACATTCCTGCAAGAAGAAACAGTTTAAGTATGAATAATTCAAAAGTTTAGTTATGGAATCAGAAAAGCAATGAGAGAATACCATTGCAATCCTGTGCAGCCTCTCCAAAATGCCGGAAGAAAGCACCACGACGACAGGTCCTCTTAGACTGGAGTAGATAAACAAGCTTGTGATAAAAAATTAATGTGAATAAACTAATTAGTTAATTATGGTTCTTAATTTGGCATGGTCATGTCGAGAAGCTAATTTGCTCTCATAGTAAGCTTTATAACTTGTCGTAAAGGTCTAAGAAATCTGTTTCACACAGTTCTAACTAGGATTAGCATAAATATGTATATTGAGTATGTTGCAAAGAATCTTTATATTTTTATTTTACACTATATGAATAATTTTTATTCTATTCTATTTTATCTTGAGATCATACTTATCAAGGCGTCGCTACAGCGTCGCTTAGGCGTCGCTGTAGCGATAAGGCGGTCGGCGGGGGTAAGGCGTCCCGACGCCTTACCCCCAAGGTGCTCGCCGGGCGCACAGAGGGCCGGGGGCGGCGCAGATCTGGGGCAGGGAGGCCAGATCTGGCGCGGAGTGGTGCGCAGCGAGCCGGGCGTGGTGTACATCGGGCGCGGCGAGGTCCTGTGCGGCGCGGAGGGCGGGAGCAGCTGGACGAGAGCACAAAGAGCTCCCGTGGGCGGCGCACGGCGAGCTCCTGTGGGCGGCGCACGGCGAGCTCCTGTGGGTGGCGCACGGCGAGGTCCTGTGCGGCGTGGAGAGGCCGGGTGCGAGCTTCGCGCGGGGAGGCCATGTGCAGAGCAGAAGAGGGGAGAGGGGGGGGGGGGAAGAGAGGAAGAAATGGCGGCTGGTAGGAGAGGATGAAAAAAGCTTTGGGGATGGGAGGGGAAGAGAGGAAGAAATGGCGGCTGGTAGGAGAGGATGAAAAAAGCTGGGTATGGGAGGGAAGTTAGGGTTTAGAGATGAAAAATAATCCAATGGGCCTTAAGTGGGCTGCTGGATCAAAATTGTATAAATTAATAATTAAATTGAACTCTAAATATATCATTAAATATAATTTTAAATGTATTATTATAATTTTAATTGTGTATATTTAAATTTATAAGACATATAAAGTGAAAATATTGCAATTTGATAGTATATTACTATTTTTATATTGCTATCTTGCTATTCCTATTTAAAATTTATTACTTATCTATCAATATTTTTTTCTAAATCATGTATTTTCTGTGGGCGTAAGGCGTCGCCTCGCCTTACGCCTTACCGCTTAGGCGGTAAGGCGGTACTCCACCGCCTCGCCTCGCCTTAGCGCCTTAATAACTATGCTTGAGATCTTGTATTACATGCCCTATTGATATCTGTCATGGGTATGGGTCAACATGCCCTATTTGACAGAAATGTCTACAACTCTACATTTTACAATTCTGACTTGAAAAGGGACCAAGACTAACAAGATTTATGCTGAGAGTATGAAAAAAATCAAATACTAGAGATCTTTCTACTACTCCTTTTGGAACTACATAGACACTTATGTATGTAGAACTGGAATTTACCTGACAATACCGTACTATGTCATAAAGATTTTGCAGGCCACAATTTTCATAGAATACCATTGAACTCTGTTAATTGTAAAAACAGCAGGTGGATCAATAAAACAAGAATATGCAACGAGATAAAATGAAGACATTTTAGTCTTACTTGACGTGGAACATCACCAGGCCGATAATATAAAACACATTCTGAAGGCAGTCCATCTCTCCCTGCCCTCCCACTTTCCTGAAATCACAAAGATCTACTTATAATGGACCACATTGTCCAAGAAATGAAGAAAGATATTTGGATAAGTAGATTTACCTGGTAGTATGTCTCCATAGATTTGCTAAGGCTATGGTGAATCACAAACCTGACTACAGAAGCAAAATGAGATTGAGTTTATTTCTTACATAATGTAATTACAAACATAATATTCCTACTTATTCCATATCACCAGTCTCAAACAGCTCCATTATCAGTAATTCAAAAACTAGTAGTAGTCCCAGAAGGCTTCAAATATTCTCGCACAGTTGAGGAGCATGGGTTGTGCAAATCAGAAGTTAACTTGACAAGGGACCCATGTGGCCATATAATTAGATTAGGTAAGTACATATCTATGTTCTGAACACATGTCATCATTATAATCAAAGCCCAAAACATAACACACCATCTGGCTTGTTGATTCCCATTCCAAATGCCACCTAAATAAATTAATACAAAAATTAGATGTTGTAGAGGGTGGAAGGGAAAGAGATGGAAGAGCGAGGAGGGAGAGACGGGGGGAGCATACTGTTCCAACAATGACCTGTGATTTGCTTTTGCTCCAACTGTCGAAAGAAAGAGTTCAAAATATTAAAAGCAACCATAAGAGCTCAACATAAAATTATAGTAGTGATACAGAACTACAGATCACATAAAACATTTATACAATAAAGTAGTTCTATTGAATTATCAATCTACTCTTGAATGCATCATTGTATCACACTTGAAAGTTCAAAACATTCAAAAGGTGATCAACAACACAATTTTGCATTTTCAACTAAAGGAACATGCTACTCGTAGTTCAGGCACTAGTACTCAGTAGTCCAATCAGGGGTTGATCTGCTGGACAGCTAGTTACTAAGCATAGAGAAATTATTACATCGATTCTTTTCAATATCTCAGGTGTAATTGTAGTGAAGGAAAGTTGTCATTGTCATTCCTTTCACAGATATATCAAAAACAAAAAGACATCAAGTTTGAATCCAACTAGCACATGTTATATAAAATGTTCCGTTTATGATGCTTTTATTTCAATGAACTATTTAGCACCTTTTAAGTTTTACCCAGATGAACTAGGTTCCACTTCCTTTTTCACCAGTTCAGTCTGGTTAATGTGTTTCTAATATTAGAACTGCTAACATTATAAGAAAAAAGTTTGTGGGTTAAAGTCTTCACATACGAATTGTATGAATAATTTTTATGGTTTAAAAAGGCTCAATACATTCATGTAGAGATAAACTGGTATGAAGTTGAAGAGGAACTCTCTAGTACATGTAAATTCCATCCTTTGTGTTATATGCATGCCATTATTCAAAAGTGAGTTTCTCAGGAAGAGACAATTCAACTGCCATGGGCTAGGGTTTTGGGCCTAGCCCAGCCAGCCCGTGAACAGTACCCACACGGGACTGTTCACATGAACAGTACCGCCAGGTGCTGTAGCAGATTAAGAGTCCAATTAAATTTAGGGTTAGAGTCCTATTAGATTTAGGGTTAAGAGTCCTATTTCCTTAAAGAGTTCTTCATAGAATAAGGGGACCGCTGCCCTACATAAAGAGATTCATAGTTTGTAATTAGGAAGTCAAGAATAAAGAGAAGAAAGATTATATCAAAGAGGGTCAGGGTTGGAGCCCTACCTTGCCGGCGCGGCGGCAACCACGCCGACGAGGCTAAGGGGCTAATTCGGCCATGTGTTCCAGAAATTATCATGCACTTGACATCAAGCTTGTTAATCAAGTATGTTGCTTAAGAATGTACATCATCATAGAAAGTTCATCTCAAAGTAACAAATAAGGATTCAAAAATTTTACGAATTCCTCATATGAACTTTCTCACGAGCAATAACATCCATATCTGCATGATAATAAGCGGCTGAAATACCCTTTTCACACAATTCTTTTGCAACCTGCTTATCAGTAAAAGCACAGAATTACAGCAGAAGTTGAGAAGCAACATGGCAATGGAGGATACAGTTGGTCTATGGATCGCTACATTAAAATAAACGATAAAATCCATGAAGAAAGACTAACACATGAAACTCAACATTAGGATATTGATCCCACAACCATGTGCTATTGGCATAGCACACAACAGAAGAATCTAAAGATAATAAATCTAGATGGTAAGTGAAAATATTGTAACCCAATATTTGTTGAATGAAAAATGCAGCAAATGAAATCATACTATGCAGCTATTTCTTCCTGTTTGAGAAGAAGGAAAACAGTCGGTCACCTACCAATTTTTATTGTAGCTATTTAGTTCATGTTAACTAAGTAAATCAATTCATTATTCATCTTAGTCGATGTGTGAACTGTGAAATGGTAAGTTGTCAGATGGGGGCACACATACAGCCGCCCCAAGAGGACTGCACCAGCCTAGCCTGGTCCAGCTACTGTTTCCTAAATTAGCAATAAGTATGCTATCGGTTATTTCTTAGTTAGCAGGATTGTTTTCCTAAAGCAGGGTTTCCTTAATTGCTGCTAGATTAGTTTCCCTTGATTATTTCAGTTTCTAAAGATAGTTGTAGCCTCTCCTCTATATAAAAGAGGAGGCAGATATGAGGGAAGACAACAAGAAATAAAGCAATATCTACTTCTACCCAAATATCTCTACGCTCTCCCTGCGCTCAATCTCCATCTCGCCGTCACGGCACTGGAGAGGCAAGGAGCTGAATGCCCTCGCCCTCCTATCTGCCACGGTTACACCCTCTGCTCGCTGCCCCAAGTCCTGCTGGTTGAGGGCTGTGACATATGTACAACTATTGATCCTTATCAGCAAAGATTTCAATTAAAGTATGATTCTTGGAAGTTGGATCATCATAGGGTAAACATCCATCAGAGAGACGTTGGACAGTGACAACTTGAAGTAGAATGGCCCTAGGTGGAGGGAACTGATTGTGGGAGGAATATATCTATAGAATAGCTGGCCATGGGAGAGGCCAGAGCTGGAGTTTGGGGACAAAGAGTTTTGTTTATTCATCTTTGCTTCCTAATTGAAATATAACACTATCCTTGTATAGATGGGATGGCTTGACTCTGAAAAAACTAATCTGTAAAATCTAGGAAATAGCTTACAACTCAATCTTATCTTATCTTTAAACTAACAAATCCTAAACTGCAGTTACATTACTGTGTGGTACTGTTCATACGCATGAATAGTAATCCTGCACGTGACATAGTACAATTGAAAGAAGATTAAATCTTTGAAGCATGAGTTAACTGTTGTATGGTTTGATAGTAGTGAAAACTTTTCATTGGCATGTACTCCAACAGGTGCAGAAAATCAGGTTCACGGCAAGCAACCAATTCAACTGAGTAATCTATCTCCAATATTAGTTATTTGCATGCAAGGTATATGTAGGAAGTCAAGACTCTTCTAGTTACCAATTATTTCTTAGCTACCATCTTTATATTATTGTAACCAAGTTTTCTTTACAGATCTTTTGTTACGGCCAGATCCTACAAAGTGCATATGGCCAGCCACTTGAGAAATTAAGCAAGGGTAAGGAAATATATTCCCCTCTCCCTTATGTTGACTACTCCCTGACACAAGGCACCTCTTCCTCTACCCACTGCTGCCCAAACTAATTTGTTGGTTACTTGCTTATCTCTCCAATTTCCACCCCAGCTACCCTTCCCTAAATTAGCACATAATAGAATTAATCAAATATGTGTTAACTAATAGACAGTGTAACATCTGAAAGAATATAAAATACAAACCAGAATTGAATAGGACAGAAGTTACAGATATTGGGTTGTCCAACCCAAATTATGCCACTTGTGACTTGTCAACAAATAAAAGAAACAGAAGCATTCATCGGTCACTAACCTGTTCACATTCCTTCCTAGAAAGGCAATACACAATACCAGATTCATTATTTGGGTAAGACTCACTTATAAAATTTGCAATCTCATCAACGACGACCTTTCCAATTGGTGATTTTTCAAATACCTGCATGGCAAACAAGTATGTTATAAATACTGCAATACTAGATAAACCATTGCTTCCCATTCTGCATTCTTCTGCATCACACATTCTCGTAATTAAGGAAAAGCACCCCTAGACTACTGGGGATTTAGTGCCTGTACTCTGCCCCCATTAACTATACCAAACTGTCTACATAACCTGCTAAGGAGATTTTGCCATCAAACACCTTGGAGTGGCATGCATTGTGGCCATGGCAAAGCAGATCAGATTGGTCCTACATGTCACTTAAACCAACACTATCTTCCACTAGGACAGGTGATTTCTTGAGAAGTCCTCATATCACATCCCGTTACACATGGCCTTCAAATAAGATCAGACCTGTGTGGCCTTCTTCAAAAAAACACTATCTTCCACCTCACTGTCCCAATTTGTCTTAACTTGTCAACTGCTCACCTCCCTAGCCATGGTATCCACCAATTCTCCGGTGTGAAATCCAGCCTAGCAAACCACCTGCTCTCTACAGCCTCCCCCAAGAAGTCCTCCACAGCAACCACTGACGAGGCAGCCACACTTCTCTTTTGGGTCCATACCGAAAAGTCTGCTAAGGTGGATGCATTTCTCATTGCCGCATTTTTCCATGCTTGCAGCCAGTGAGTCGAATATAACTAAAAGAAACTTGTACATCCAACCAAAAATATATTGCTGCTTCAGTTCTTTGCTACCGCTGTGCTGTGAGTTTGCACATGTGTGTGCGTGAGAGATAGAGAGCATATGTTGATTGTATTATTGTATAGGGAAGGCCAAGTGCTCGACCTCCTCCTTTGATCCTAAGAATGCAAGAAGCAGGGAGAGAGAGATTTGAGAAAAGTGGGTGGAAGGGGTAGAAATTGGTCTTGATATTTTATTGACTTCATTGTCAAGACATCAACCATGTATTCACCATGGTGCCAAAACCGCTTCAGGGGTTATTTAGATGCTAGCTATAGATTTGTTGAATCGGGATATAACTACACCGAGCACGACGGCCCCTTGACGCCAGCACAGCGGATTGAGCTTCTGATCGCCATCCGCCATCACCTTGGGGTTGTGCTTCGACTCCAAGTCTCCCGCTACTGCCTCCATCCTCTTGGGGTCGGTCTTTACAAGTTGGGATCCGAGTTCGAGCGCGACGCGCTCGTCAACTCCCCCCCGATCTTCATCGATGGCCGCCTCGTGCGTTTTGTCAAACATGACGAAGCCATGAATTGCAAGCAGTCCCCGTTCGCCAGAGCGGGATGGCTAATGTTTCTTGGTTACCCTCTTGACTGCAAGTCTCTTCCTTTTCTCCAACAAGTTTGCTCCTCCTTCGGTCAGCTCATCTTCTGGCACGAGGCGGACCCAAGCCTTGCAAGGGTTATCGTCAAGGTCCTCTACGAGGATGACCTTGACGTCCCTCGCAGCATTACTGTCAAGCATGGGGATGAACTTGATGGCAGTGGTCGTTCCTGGACCTTCCCGGTCTACCTTCTCCAGTCCGACCTCGCGGACCAGGGGCCTGGGGATGAAGTCCCCCCCCCCCGCCCGACAATGGCAATCCACACCCTTTCCTGGGCGAGGTCATGCCTGGAGAACCGGAGTGGATCCAGCAATGGGCGGATGCCTAGCTTTTTGGCCCCATGGCCAACCAATGGCACCACCACGTCCAGAACCAACATCACGAAGGTGCTCCGCAAGATGACCTGGAGGAAGACCAATTCTTTGAAGCTGTCTTTGAGCCCATGGTGGAGGACGACGTGGAAGAGATGCCCCTGGCTGAAGCCGTCCCGCAGGACAGCATGGAGATCTCGGGCATCTCCTCCGAGCCTTCGGTGGGCTCTCACACTGATCAACCTCTCCGGGCCCCCATTTTGCCCCCGCAGGTCAGAGCTTCCCCCCTGGCTCCTTGGTCTCTGTTTGTAGGCCCCCTTCGCCGGCCTCTCGCCTCCAGCTCACTCTTCTGGCGATCCCCCCGGTCTCGCCTTCTGTGCGGGCGGCCCCTCCTGCTCCCCAACCCTCATCGCCTCAGCGCGCCAACCTCCCTGTGCGTTTTGTCTACACAAGACGTCGGGGGGGTGGTGCTCGACGTTTGAATATGGAGGGACAGTCCAGGTCGCCTCCCCTGTCTGTCCGAGGCCTGCGCCGCAGTGCTCGACTTTCGGCCAAGAACAGGGGGTTCCGCGCTTCTTCACGCAGGAAGCTGGGGCCTTTTCTCTCCAACCTCCCAACCATCGATGAATTCATTGAAGTTTCAAGGTCTGCCTCCCCTTGCCCCCCTCTTTCCTGCGAACAGATTGTTCATTCGGCTGTTAATCTCTGTGGCATACCTCCTGACACCTTTTCTACTTCTTCCTTCTTCTCCAGCGGCTCCGATAATGGGACGAGTCCTCTGGAGGCGGGGATGGTGGCCGGCCCTTCATCGGCTCCCATGATGGTGGACCCCCCCGCTCCCGCCAATCCCCCAAGCAATGAACCTGACTCCTAACTCCTGGCCTGCGCGCCGCTTTTGGTTTGCTGTACAAACTCTGCTGGCCTGCGTGCCTTTGGTGGCCTTTGTTCGGCCTGTATTTTTGGAGACTCGTGGGCTTCCCTCGTTCTGGCCCAGATTACTTGGCCGACTTGCTACTCTCATGTTTTTTCCTGCATGCTCGCCCCTGCATCCTCTTGGCTGGGTTGGCGTTTGCCTCAGCCCACCCCCTCTGCTTCCATCCATGACTTCCTTCCATGACTGCCTCCAGAACCTGGAAAGTTGTTAGCTGGAACGTTAGGGGCCTGAATTCTGCTTCTAAGCAGCTCGCCGTCCGCAACCTCTTAGCCTCCTCCTCTGCGGATATCGTCTGCCTCCAGGAGACCAAAATGGCGACCCTTGTCCCCTCCTCTGTTAGGAAATTTTGTCCCAAACGCTTGGACAGTTTCCTCTTTTCCCCTGCTGTGGGTTCCGCTGGGGGCCTCTTCATTGCTTGGAATAGCGCTAAATTCTCTGGCTCCCTTCTCTCCTCTTCCCACTTCCAGCTCTCTATCACCCTCACTTCCACTCTCAATGGCGGCTCCTGGAAGCTCTCTAATATCTACGGGCCCTGCAGGGCCTCTATGCGCCCTGACTTCCTCTCTTGGTTGAACTCTCTCCTCATTTCTCCGTCTGAAGACTGGCTCTTCATAGGAGACTTCAACCTCTATCGCTTCAGCGAAAACAAGAACCGAGGCCCTCTTAACAGCAGAAACATGGCCTCCTTCAATGATGTCATCAGCTCCCTGGGCCTCCAGGAGATTAGCCTCCGGCACAGACAATTTACGTGGTCTAACAGACAGAATCCCCCTACCCTTGTCCAGCTGGACTGGTGCCTTACCTCTTCGCATTGGGCAAATTCTTTTCCAGACACCTCCTTCTCTGCGCTCCCCAACGGCTGCTCGGATCATTGCCCTTGCATCGTTTCTATCGGCACGAACATTCCTAGGTCCACTGTTTTTCGTTTCGAAAACTTCTGGACCAAATTCTCTGACTTTCTTCCCTTGGTTCAATCCTGTTGGAACAAGGGGCCTACTGTGCTTGACCCTGCCAAACGCATTGCCCAGAAATTAAAGTCCCTCCAGAAGGTCCTTTCTGTTTGGCAGCGTAAACATAGAGGTTTCAGCCTTTGGATTAGGAACACCTCCATCATCATTAGTTTCCTGGACAGAATGGAGGAGTTCCGCCCCCTCTCTCCTCCTGAATTCCGTTTCAGGACCCTTCTCCAGACTCACCTTGCTTCCCTCCTTGACATCAGCAACTGCTACTGGAAGCAGCGCTACACCATCCGTTGGACTAAACTGGGAGATGCCAACACCAAGTTTTTTCACTCTGCTGCAACTTCTAGGCGTCGCCGCAATACGATCTCCTCTATCAAGCTTACCAATGGCACGTGGGTCTCTCAGCATGAGGACAAAGCTGATGCTTTCCTGGATTTTTTCCTCTGCAAAATGGGCTATTCGGGACACCCTCACATGGATTTTGATCTGGCCCAGCTGGTTCCCAGGGCTCAGGGCTTGGAACACCTGGCAGCTGACATTTCTGAGTCTGATCTGGACCGGGCCATCCAGTCCTTACATCCGGACAAAGCTCCCGGCCCAGATGGGTTCAATGGCTCCTTCTATAAAGCTTGTTGGCCTATTCTCCGGCCGGACTTCATCGACCTGGCCCTCCATTTCTCCCAGTGTGACATCCAGCTCCTTCCCATCAATGCCTCTTATATTGCTCTCATTCCCAAGGGCCCCTGCCCTTCCTCTGTTAAAGACTACCGCCCTATTTCCCTTATGAACACCAGCGTTAAAATCATCTCTAAAATCCTTGCCAACAGACTCCAAGGAGTCATCTCTAATATTATTCACAAAAACCAGTATGGATTCATCAAAGGAAGAAGTATTCAAGACTGCCTCGCTTGGGCCCTGGAACTGTCGCACAGCTGCAAACAGTCTTCCTTCGGATCCGTCATCTTAAAGCTTGACTTTGAGAAGGCCTTTGACACCATAGAGCACTCAACTATTTTTCTCATGATGATTCAGCTGGGATTCCCCAACAAATGGATTCGCTGGATCGAACTCCTCTTGTCCTCTGGCTTCTCCTCTGTTCTGATTAATGGCGCCTCTGGTAAATTCTTCCATTGCAAAAGAGGTGTGCGCCAAGGGGATCCTCTCTCCCCGCTCCTCTTTGTCCTGGCGGTTGACCTCCTCCAACACATTATTAACAAGGCCTCCAGCTTGAAGATCATCCAGGGTCCCAAATGCCATCCTTCGAACCTTGACTTCCCTATTGCCCAATATGCTGATGACACTATCATTTTTCTCCATGCGGACCAAAAAAACCTGTTCCACCTTCGTGGTATCCTTCACACTTTCTCCCAATCTACTGGGCTTCACATAAACCTCTCCAAATCCACCATCACGCCAATCAACGCCGATCCTCAGCAGGATGAGCTCCTGGCGGCCACCTTTGGCTGCCCCCTAGCCCCTCTTCCCTTCACCTATCTTGGGCTCCCCTTAGGGGTCCTGAAGCCTAAGCCTGCTGACTTTGCCTTCCTCATTGACAGCGTTGAGAGAAAATTGACTGCTCTTTCTCCCTGGCTTTCCATGGCGGGTCGCCTCCAAATTGTAAACTCTGTTCTCTCTGCTCTTCCCACCTTTGCCATGTGCACCTTCAAACTCCCAATCTCTATTATCTCGCGTATTGACAAAGCCAGGCGTAATTTCCTTTGGCATGGTCTTGATTGTTCTGGCCGGAACTCCTCAAGAGTCGCCTGGCACAGAGTCTGTAAGCCCAAAACCAAAGGGGGACTGGGGGTCATTGATCTCCGCACTCACAACATTGCCCTGCTCCTTAAGCATCTTCATAAATTTTTAAGTCCTTCTCCCCCCCCTGGGCTCTCTTGGTTTCTCTACACTACACCTCGGCTGTCTCCCCTCCTCATCTTTCTCCCGCCCGTGGCTCCCGTTGGTGGCGGGACATCCTTGCCCTCTCCAATCTGTTCAGGGCAATCGCTTGTCCCTCCATCCGGAATGGCTGCAACATTGCCTTCTGGGAAGATGGGTGGTCTGCCACCCCCCTTCGTCTCCTCTTCCCCCACCTCTTCTCCTTTGCTAAGCGCCGCACTTGTTCGGTTAAACACTTCTTCTCTAATTTCCCCTTGTCTTCTAACTTCTTCCTTCCGCTTTCTGTTGAAGCCCACAGTGAGTACCAGCTTTTGCTCCCCATTCTTGATTCAGTGATTCTCAGGGCCAACTCCCCGGATAATTGGTCTTTCATTTGGAACTCCTCCTCTTATAGTGCTGCCAAGTTCTACAATTACCAACACCACTTCATCCAGGTCCCTGCTGCCTTCCGGTGGCTTTGGAAAGCTAAGTGCTCCAACAAGCTTAAAGTCTTCTTCTGGCTACTTTTAATGGACGGACTCAACACAAGACAGGTCCTTCGCAGGAAAAGAATCCTCAACTCGGCCGATGACGCCTCCTGCTGTCTTTGCTCCTCAGGAGATGAAGAATCGGCGGCGCACCTCTTCTTTGACTGCTCCTTCAGTCGTGAGTGTTGGGCTGTGCTGGGGGCCCCCCAGATCCCTACTGGCACGATCCAGGACAAGCTGGAGGCTTTGAAGTCTTTCCTTAGTACTTCGCTCTTTATGGATGTAATCTTAATGGGGGCCTGGTCCATCTGGTTAATCCGCAATAGAATGGTCTTTGATGGGCTAGCCCCCTCTCTCATCTCTTGGAAGAATCGCTTCCTCCTCACCTTTTCTGCTCAATCTCAACGTTTCTCTCCTGCAGTCAAGGATAGTCTGAAGCGTTGGATTGAAACCTTGTAATCCCTCTTCCCTCGTTACTGTACCCTTGTTACTTGCTGTTTTCATATATATAAAATCGCAAGTAGGAGCCTCTCCTACTGATTTGCCTCAAAAAAAAAAACAGTACATCAGTCACATTTTAAATTGCACCTGGGCAATTTAAAAGAGACATCTTTACTCAAAAAATAAATAAAAGAGATCTAAAAATAAATAACAAACAAACAACACCATAGTATTTTAGTCCCAAGCAAGTTGGAGTAGGCTAGAGCTGAAACCCAACAGGAACCAAAAAGGATTCAGGCACATGAATAGTTGTTTTCCACGCACTCCTATCCATGGCTAAATCTTTGGGTATATTCCATCCCTTCAAATCACATTTTATTGCTTCTTCCCATGTCAATTTTGGTCTTCTTCTACCTCTCTTCACATTGCTGTCACACCTTAGGGTTCCACTATGCACCGGTGTCTCTAGAGGCCTCCGTTGGACATGTCCAAACCATCTCAACTGGTGTTGGATAATTTTTTCTTCAATTGGTGCTACCCCTAACCTATCATGTATATCCTCATTCCGGACTCGATCCCTTCTCATAACGTAGCATACGCATTTCCGCAACACTTATCTGCTAGACATGTCACCTTTTTGCAGGACAACATTCTGCACCATACAACATTGCAGGTCTAATCGCCGTCCTATAGAACTTGCCTTTTAGCTTCAATGGTACCGTCTTGTCATATAGAATTCCTGATGATTGGCACCACTTCATTCACCCTATTTTGATTTTATGGTTAACATCCTCATCAACATCTCCTGATGCTTGTAGCATTGATCCCAAATATCGGAATGTATCCTTCCTGGGCACTACTTAGCCTTCCAAACTAGTAAATATGCATATTAAAATTTGTTAACATATGAATGCTTCTTTGTTGGCATGATTAGGTTCGCACCCTGGAAAAGATTTTAGAAGAACTGGGCACCACTGAGGTGCAACTGTGCAAGTTATTTGTATGGCTTGTGATTCATAATCACCTGGGGGTGCGGGGGGAGGGGCAGCCCCCCCCCCCACCCTGCGGAACAAAATCTATTCCTGATTAGGGTTTCCCCTTACAACTGTAATCCTCCTGTAAGCCGCCGCTCGGCATTGTAACCTGACTCTCGACCGATTGAAGTTCTTGCTAGCGCCCGTGGTTTTTCCCTTCCATTTTAGTTGGATTTTCCACGTTAAATCTTGTATCCCCTTTCGGTTTGATTTGTTTGCTTTCATCGTTTTATTCGTCATCGTTCATAACATTGAACACTGGTGTATATTTTAGGGTGTTGAGAGATTTTTCCTATGATTAAATCAAGAACAAGAAAATTTAGCTCTGAATTTGAAGGTTCAGAAAAGACGTACTTTATAGACAAGGTTGGGCCTGTTAATAGTGCTGACAAACTTGACACATCTAGGAATATGAAGCATTTCTATCAAATCAATTTGCACTTTACTTGTTGCAGTTGCCTGCCAAAAAAGAAGCATGCATTATTTCACATTAAATTTAAAATTTATTTCTTCTATACATAATTATTATTTGTGCAACTCACAGTTAAAGCTATCATAGGAACACTGGGAAACTGGACCTTCAAAATGCCAAGATTCTTGTAGTCTGGACGAAAATCATGGCCCCATTGACTACAGCAGTGTGCCTCCTGCATGATAACAGCTAATTTCAATGGTAATGGCAAACTCTAGTTAGACTGCATGCACTTAACAGCTTAAAACATTATGTCAACTAGCTATGCTCACACTTGATAAGATCATTATATGATGAGAAACATAACAAAAATGATATGAACAACTTAAAAAATGTGGATAGTGAATAAAATTGATAATAACTGTTCCTTATGTATGAGTAGTTGATGACAAGCCTTCTGCTCTTTTAGCAAACCATATTTTCTAGTCTAAGAGGGTTAGGTTAGTATTTAAATAGGAAAAAACCCTAAGTACAACAGTATTCTTAGTGAGACTGAGAGTAAGCAAATGCACATACAAGTAGATCATCTAAGCCTTAATCAGAGTAAAAGTGCTTTATTGTGTATACAATTAGGATACAGTTTTTGTTGAAGAAAACTGGTTATGTATCATCAAAAATACATGGTTTAGCTATATTCCAATACATTTTTGTGCACCTTACTGTCATCTAAAGCTCCCTCCATTATCATAAATACCATTTCTGTCCACTGGAGGAACCCAGCATTCCCCTATACAAATTTGCCCCCCTCTGTCACTATTGTACCAACCTTGCTGGCTACCAGACATGAAGGTAAGAGACAGCATGATGACAAGGATCAGCTGAAAATAAAGGAATGTATCCTGTCTCTAACCTCTCCTTTTGGAGCTGGCTTTGTGAACACGGTCAGCCTTGTAGCTAAAAAGGCAATGGGCAGCTTTGACTAGCAGCAAACGATGGTGGCAGCCTAACACCAACCACACTACACTAGGTCATCACACAGCTGGAGGGTACGGACTTCTTGGTGATTATGCACCTGCAATGCTCAATACTATCCAAATCCACCACCATATTCATTTCCTGCACCAGCTTGCCACATACCTAGCTTGACTTTATGCTCTGCTGCTGCATCCAACTCTTTTTGCTGATCTTGGTTTTTTGTTGGTTCCAAAAGCTTTAAATCAAGCTAAGAAGAAAGCCTAAACAGCAAGAATAAATATTATGTGGATCAATTAAACAGGAGATGAGGTCAAGGCAAAGAAGACAAGATGTGTGCCTTTACTCCTGGATGGATCAGAGTGGGCTGGAGAGCATGGCACCAGCTTCAACAAGAGTGAACCAGCAGCAAGCAAGTGTTGTTCCAGTTTGGCCATATTAGTGGGGCAAGGGAAATTTGGGGATTTCAAAATAATATTTGGAAAAATGTAGGAAAGGGAAAATGGCTAACAAAAGTTTTTTAAAATAATGAAATGAACGGTAGCGTTAGCGTCCTTTGAGGGGTATTAAAGTGCAATGAAAAAGGTTGGTGTCATAACCAAAATAGGTATCTTCTGGTGCTACAGAACCATCTTTTTTAATTGAGATAGTTTGCAACCTTGCAAATTTCAATAGATAGGCCACATAAAACATTATCAAAGAGAAGTGTTCAGCATATACACATACTGCAGTAAGTTTTGGCGCTAGCAACAAAAACGGACAAAAAGTTATCATCACTCACATCTATTGCAATGAGAGAAAGGCGCCCTGCATGATGGCATTTCTCAAGCTTAGACATGAACCTTTTACTTTTGGATATCTTTTCAGGTGTCACGTACAATATCTTCAGTTCTCCTTCACCTTTATCAAGTGCCTTATAGATGAACTTCTCAACTTCCTTGTTGGTAGTTGAAGCTAGCATGCATGCTGGTATACCTAAAGCTGCCAGACCCATAACCTACAACAGCACAAATCAAATAGTGGGAATGATGATATATATGTTAAAAAAGTATTTCATGCATATATTGTTGTCTTGGCGGCCTAGACAATGCTATGTCACTAAGTCAACTTGGCTGGTGCACACGCATCGGCTGGGCAGACTAAGACAAGTATGATGGCATGACTAAATCACATGACATGGGAGAAAAAAAGAGCAGAGAAAAGACACAAGACTTAAAGACAAGTCAAGCAGAGAGTAAGAAGTATAATCGAACAAGAGACAGGCATAACTAAGACATTGACACATTGTAGAGAGTGGAAGTAAGAAGAGAAGGGAAACAAAAAGGCAAAATTAAAGAAAGCACAGCAAATCAGATAGGGGAAGTTGTCCAGTAGAGCCAGAATAGCTGGATCTGGAGTTGGAGGCACTGTACAAGGACATGAGGGCAACACAAACAGCAAGCTGGAAGACATGTAAGAGGCCACGAAGGTGATGGAAACATGAACATGTCTAATTCAGGGAATGAGGGCACCTGAGAACTGGAGGTGAACCTCAAAATGGAGATTACAGTACAGACAGAGTGAGGAGCGCTCATGGTGTCCATGGGTACCTTTGTGCCTGCGTGATGACTAGGAAAATGGCATGACAACTTGTTGGCAAAACACAGGCAATCAACACATGAGTGCGAGAGGAGTTTTGGTGCTGCACAATAGAGCCAGCAGCTTTTCTTGATGTATTATCACTCTTCTTATTCGTTTGAGTACATGCATCAACGGCCCGGCCATTCCGCCACTACTGCGGGGGGTCCACGCACACTACGCATAACTCTACATGCCGCAATTACATGCAGAGGACTCGGCCAGCTCCAACTAAACGAGTGGCAACAACTAACATGCGAAATAAACTAAATTAACTTGAAAACAAACTAGATTATCCAACACAACTATGATCTTGTAAGTTTAAATACCTGGTCCTGGATAAGGGAAAGCAAAGGACTGACAACCAATGTAATGCCATCCCGAAGAACAGCTGGTAGCTGGTAGCACAGGCTCTTCCCCCCACCAGCAGCCATAATAACCAGAACATCTCTTCCACTCATGATAGCATTGATTATCTGGAAGGGAAATATGCTTAAAAGGATGCATAATAATGAAACCATATACACTGTTACAACTTGTGATATGTAAATTTAGGATCACTACTACCAAAAACAGGAGGGAAAAATGAGGGGCATGATAGGAACATAATTCTAAAGTCTAAACGTAGTCCCCTTTTGAGCAACATACAAATTAATGATAATAATAGCACAGTACCTAGCAGCCCTTATATATATTTGAAGCAGACCAAACATCTGGTTTCTTCACTAAATGACATGATTATAGGAACCTCGCTTCGTATTTCATCTAAGTTGTAAGCAGTGCAAAAGAGAAAACATAAAAAATATTTAGAATACTTGTACTAAAACTTACTTCTCTTTGATTCTGTCGGTAGCAAGAGATACCAAATACATTGAATCGAATATCTTCAGCCTGAGAATCCCATGAGAAGCTCCCAGACCAATCTTCCATTGCAACTGAAGGGGCATTATTTGTTGCGACGGTGGAGGCTTTATATACTTCCAGCATAGCTTTCAACTGTGATTCACGCTCATACAGCTCCTCTTGCCGATCAAGTAGCATTTTAATTTGGCCTGAAAGGATGAATATTAAGTGCATAAATAAGCTTGTAACACATAACCAATCAAAAAGACAATTTGTAATATAAGGAAATAACAGCATGCCAGCACCACACCGGAAAAGGTGGCCACTGCTGATCATAATGCAAGTGAAGATACATAGTGGGAACTGGGAAGCCTACTTATATAAAGTATAGTTGTTCTGTTTCACAGTGTATAGTGATAACTATACTTCTTGTAAAGTAATGACTAGAAAGGGATGTGTTTTTTGTTATTTGTATGAAAGTAGGTAGGAATTTGAAGCAATTATTATTTGTGGTATTATATAGACACTATCATGGTGATAGGGCAGTATTCATCAGTGTGCAAAAAGTGCAGGATCGGTCTAACCCCCAAAGGACAATGGACTTTTTGTGTGCGTTATAATTTAGTTCCAGTGCACTTAAAAACTAGATACAAATATACAATGAGCTATAAACCCCAGCCTCCCATCATTTCATCTGAAGAACCTTTATGGATCAAGAGATATTAACACATATCGCAGATGATTAATGATAATTGCTTGTAGTGATAAACTGATAATACCTTGGATGTCATGAAGCTCTGCCTCCACTAGCAACAATTCTCCCTCAATGCCCCCTTCCTCTTCCATGCTGCAACTCTGCAAATATGGCAAGGAGGCTATTGGCTTGCTTTTAGCTTACACGCTGCTTTAAAGATGAGTGAAATTATGAAACAGAATTCTATTATTTCAGTTTTGAACTTTGAAATAGCATACTCACAACCAAAATTCAAAACACATGGCACCTATAATTATACGGTAAATATGATATGTCCATGTATGACAAGCATCACAATGTGGCATTTGTTCAAGGCACTACTTAGAGACTTATTTACTAATCCGTCTTTGCCCTTAGGTTTGCTCCTATCCTGCCACATAAATAGTCTAGGGCATATCACATGCCAAATTGCAAACTCCTTCGTATTCAAATTCAAATGAGCACAACAGTCGGGGCGAATCGAACCGAGATTTAGGCAGGCGGAAGATGGTCGGCCGCGTCGCCTCTCCAAACCTGCTCGCCGGCCGTGCGCGCGAGGAGGCAAGGCCGCACCGGGTAGGAGGCTAGGGCGGGGGTGTGGAGGGGGTCCACACCGTGGCTCCGGGGCTTTTGGCCGGCCACCCGCGCGAGGAGGCGACACCTCCGGCAAGCGTTGCAGATTGGAAGCAGAGGACGCCTCGCCACACTTGAGAGAACTGAGAAGGCTACGGCCGGAGGAGCCCGCGTGTAAGGGTATTAAGGTTTTTTTCAGCAGAGTGCAGATTCTAAAATCTAGAGTACTTAAAGTTGGTTAAACCTTATTCTATTAATTCACTTTTTAAGAAAAATATTTAATTTGACTCCAGCTCTACATGACAAAAAAGCGGGATTTTGGAGTGCTCTCAGTGTTGGCTACTTTAGGTGGCAAAATATAGATGGCCAAATGGGCCGCCCAGCCCGACCCGAGCACGGGGTGACCCGATCAAATTCGTGCCCGGGCCGACACGGCCCAACTGCACAATCGGGCCGTGCCGTGCCAGCCCACGGGTCGAGTACTCAGCCCAAGCACGGCCCAAATGCTCCTATATTCGTGTCGGGCCGGCCCGAAAGCACGATGGCCCAGATTGATCGTGCCAGCCCACAATACACAGTGCAAAAATTGGTGTGAAAATTGCTCCCAGTGGGAGTCGAACCCACCACCTGCGGTTTGCATTGTACTGATAATAACCACTGAGCTACAATGTATTTGTGATTTTATTTTGATTGGAGCAGTTGATATTTGGGCTGGCTTGGTAAGTGCACATGCTGCGATAGTTTAGTACCACCTCGCTTGTTCAGAGGAGTAAGAGCCTAATGTTGGCTATAAAAAGAGGGGGTAGGCACTCGGTTGAGCATGGAAAAATTACAGTAGAAGATGGTACACATCTTCAAACTATTTTAATCAACCGTTTAAATGTTTATAGATAATCTGGCTAAATGAGAGCCTATAAATTCTTATATCTGAATTAGACTTATTCTACTATCGGGCCGACATCGTGCCTAGTCTAAAAATCGGGCCGTGTCGTGCTAGCCCGTGGGCTTGCCCCTCGGCCCAAGCACAGCTCGGTGCTTCGTGCCGGGCTGGCCCAGCCCAATGAAAGACGGGCCGTGTCGGGCTTGGGCCGGGCCAAAATCCTCGTGCCTCGTGCTGGCCTATATGGCCCGGCCCATATGGCCATCTATAGGTGGCATGACAACGAGTGATGCTCGACAGGGAGCACTGTGGTGGAGCGCCACGGTAGCTGCTTCTGTGCGGCGCGACAGCGATCGGAGGTGGCTGTGCGGTACACGGTGGCATTGGGCGGAGGCGTTTAAGGTGACAACCGACGACAAGTTGTGTCAAGATTAGGAGAAAATTGTTAGCACTAATCTTGACTACGGCATCGGGGGTAGTGTCCTAACGATGTGTGAGGCTTGCACTCGTGGTCGGGTCGTGCAGTAGAGCATGACGAGTGGAGCGCCCAAGCGGTTGAGCAACCATGGAGTGTGGGCGTGCATTAATGTCTTGTGTGCCATAAGTATCCATTTAAGCATGCAAACATGAGTCTAGTGATGTATCACGTGAGTCGTGAATACAAGGAATAAGAACAACGTTCATCGCTGGGTGTATGTCACCCAGGGGCAGAGCCAAATGATGGGGTGGGGGTTCTTAGGAACCCCTTGTAAAAAAAATTAGTTATTATTGTTAATTTTTCACCTTTTGTGCACCCTCTCAGATTTAATTCGGTGTACCGTTTAAAGCGGTGTACTCCTTTCAATTTTACTCTAGCTCCGCCACTGATGTCACCGGATGGCTACTCCAACAATACCTAGCTTACCATCGCTGCCGCACATGTGGGCGTCGGTGCCGAGCTCCTATCCTAGCTCGCCATCGTCGCCACTCGCATGCACGCCCCCACTCCCACACCCACAAGCAAGTCACTGATTTGTCTGCCTCTTTTAGCAGCGAAGACAACCAAGCTACCGATCCGTCCGCATGCAAGCTACTCTTGTAGACTTGGTCGTCGACAAGCTCTCGGTCATCGTATTCACTGTGCTCTGCGTCATGTTCCTAATTTTGGTTCAGAGACTACCCTAGTACGGTGGCAATTGTGACCGGAGCTTTCCACGGTGGTGGTGTTGGAAGCCACCCAAACTTGTTGTAAATTAGTTGCAGAAAGGACAGAGAGTGAGAGACAAATTTGCAAATACATGTTTGTTCTTGTTTGATTGCGTATTTGCGTTCCTTCCTGAATCGAAACATGGGCGTGGGGGCGACGGCGAGGGGAGTGTGTGTGTGAGTGGCGGCGATGGCGAGCTAGGGCAGCAGCTCGGTACCGATGCCCGCGCGTGCGACACACGATGGCTAACCATAGCTAACCATTAAGTCAACTTGAGCAGACTCAGAACCTGCAAAAAGCGGGCACAAAGCATGTTCCATATGCTCAGAAGAGAGATCCAACAAAGCATCGGCGGAAGCGGCGAGCGAGGGATTAGAGAATGAGCCAGGCCTCCTTCTTTGTTAGATGAGCGGCAATGCATTTTTTCCTTCATCTTCTAAGCTGATGGCACAACAAGCCTATCGCTACTTGCAAATTACAATTCACAATCCTCAATCGTGAAAGGTGGTCATGGCAGTGGGACAGGCGTCGTCCACTCGTGGAACTCAACCAGATCCCTGTTCACGATTGACCTGTTGTGAAGCCAGAAGGTTTCTGCCGACTGATGGAATCTCCTCACCTTCCTCTCTAGTTCCCACACAACAGCGCTCATTGCCGAGCACCGCTCTGTATCCGGCGCATACACCCATAGGCATCTCATTTCCCGCCCACGGCCAATCATTTCCTCCACTCTCCCATCTGCACGCGTGCATTTACCCGTTCATGGTCACATACTACTTGCAATCTGCCTCTACTATACCAACGTACATACATGGTATAACTGTACAGGTAACGAAAGAAATGGAGCGTACCCGGTATTGACTCAAGATACTCAAGTAGCCCCGGGCCAATCTTGGACGCCGGCCATTTGATCGATACTTCAGTATAGTCGATCACATTCTGGAAGGGAAGCTCCACTTCATCCGATAAAATTACCGGCACACATTCCTGTAGTCAACATCGTTAGAAGATCATCCAAATTGTGGGTATGCATCGAAACTCTCATCCTTCCAGGAAAAGCTCACCACAAAGAATGATTCGTAGAAACGAAGTGTCCATGACGACTCGCCACGAGGAGCTAGGCAGAATTTTGCATTCCGTAAGTGCTGGAAGTAGTCGATCCTTCCCAATTTGTCAGGCCCGGAGAGCTTCAGTTCTGGGGACTCAAGCTGTTCATAAAACAAACCCTAATGCTGTCAGAATAAAAAAATTCATATAAGAGTTATCGCTAAACCAACCTAACAATAAAAAGAATACTGTGCAAGCACAACTAAGCATGGATAACATAATACTTTGCTGCTAGTTCCCTGGAATGTCAATGGCCAAGTACTGCATTCAGCTCACACACACACACACGTGTACCACACACATACATACATACATACATACATACATACATACATACATACATACATACATACATGTGTGTGTGTGTGTGTATATATATATATGTATGTATGTATGTATGTTACAGCGGCAACATGACAAAGCGTGATGACCTACCACCTTCACAACTTTACAACACTTAAAGCGTGCAGCGTGACGTCGCCATAAACACATCAGCATGATGAACAATATAGACAAATAGCTTATAGAATTTAGAAAAATATATCAATATATAAGTAGTAACAGTCTATTTAAAGCAGAGCCCATTAGTGTTTTTTCATTTCTCAACCCTAACTTTTCTCCCACTCCCCCTCTCTCACACTGGCATACTGCCGCACCCCTCTTCCCCTCCTATCCCTCTTCTCTTCCCCTCTTCGCATCGGCACGTCTGGCCTAACCGCGCATTGCTCGCACCTAGCCACGCAACGCCCAGCCTCGCCACGCACTGCTCAGTGATCATGCCTGGCCGCGCCGCACCACACTTTTTTTTTGATGCAAATCAGTAGGAGAGGCTCCTACCTGAGATTTTATAAAATTAAATAAGGCAAACATACGAGATACACAGGGTGGGTGAGGGGGAGAACAGAGAGAAAAAAGGAGAGAAAAAAAGAAAAAGTTACAAAGAGTCAAGCCAACGTTTCAAGTCCCCCTTAACCTTAGGGGGAAAACGTTGGGACTGAGTTGAGAACGTGAGGAGGAAGCGAATTTTCCAGGAAGAAATCGTGGGGGCTAGTCTGTCAAAAATATATCTGTTGCGGATTAACCATAAAGACCAGGCCCCCATTACTACAATATCCATGAAGAACGGTCTTCCAAAAGAATTTTTAAAAGTGACCAATCTGTCTGAGACCGCGCCATGAGTTGCCCAATGGATCCCCAGCGAGGCCCAGCAAAGGCGACTGAAGGGGCAGTCAAAGAAGAGGTGGGATACCGACTCTTCCGCCCTCAGAGTGCAAAGGCTGCAAAAGGCCTCCTCATCAGAGTTGAGAACTCGTTTCCTGCGGAGGATTTGCCTGGTATTGAGGCTGTCCACCAGAAGGAGCCAGAAGCCGCACCACACTGGATCTGGCCTCTACACAGCCCTTTGCGTGCCCGCCACAGATCGCCCACGTTGTGGCATCGTATGGCGAATAACAAAATCATGCCACAGCAATACAATGGCGATATATCATCGCCATAACAACTATGCATATATATGTAATTTTCTAACAATAGAACATGATCACTAGGAATCATAATAAACATAATGCCAAACTTTTTATCACCATTTTGTTCACTTCAAGTAAATTACACCATTAAAAACAAGGAGTTTTTCTACTCTTCTGCCCTATAGTTGAGTGATGTTAGCTCTTTTATCACATCCCGCGTATATGACAATTGGGTCAAGGGCCACATGTTATACACTTATATGAGGCAAATGAGCAAAAATCCATAACTGCTTTTGATTTTATTCAGGTGGAGACTTTTTTGTGAGTTTTTTTAGAGATAATTCAGAGGAAGGCTTACACTCATACAATGTTAAGTTGCATTCGGAAATTAGAAGGAAAACCAACCTTGTCAGGGTACTGCTTTGCAAGCTTCAGTAGTTGAAGTCGGCCTACTTTTCCCTGAGTGCGCCCAAGAAAATTTGCTAGATACTTCCTTTTCGTTAATGGGATTGGTTGCACAGCATGCATATCAGTCTTCACCATAGAATCATCCACATTCCCAGGTATAATAATATCTTTCCATGTGTTAAAAGCACTTGTACCACGTTTATCAGTGCGGTCACCCTAAGAAAATTGAACATTGATAGCAAGTTTAGTTATACGAAAGATAATAGCAGACCACTCATTAACCACATTGACTTCAAGCATATGCAAACTTTTCCAACTTGCAAAAAAACCGAGGACATCTGAAGATGCACAAGTCGCAGACTAATTAGCAAGATGTGCAACTGCTACCATCTATATTAGGATTTGTGGAAACACTTTCGTACCGTGGCAAAATTGCTATGAGCCTATAATGCCACAAAGTTGAGCAGCATAATCTAATTTTCCATACAGATTGTTTTTGCTAAAATGCCCAAAAGTTAAGTGACATGCTCTCTCATTTTCCACATTTGACTGTTTCAATCCACAAAATGCCCAATTTGCCCTATGGCCAGAGGCACAGAGGCCAGTGACCAGCAGCCAAGGATGGAGAATGGTGGCATGCAGGCCAATGACCGTGCCGGAAGGAGAGGCACACATGTGTCGATTGGAGGCGACCGGAGGGGGAGCGCAGTGTAGGACTTTGTGGCATTGGAGCAATTTACCCATGCATAATGTATTACATTATAGAAAACATACTCCTACCCTGCCCTGCACATTTAAATGAGATGGAACAAGAATGCAGTATGTGCCTTGAGCCCTTGATTTTACCACATGTTAAGGATTTGAACTGTAATAATATCTAAACCGGGATTTAAAGAAAATACAGCAATCCTTGTAGTATAGTTAACTAAGGGCATGTCCTTAGAACTATGAGATAGATGCAGTCCTATAGGCAATCATAAAAGTTGGGTAAGCTACACTAGCATAGATATTTGGAAATTTGGTTTTGTGACATCAAAAGATTCCATATTTAGATATTTACCATCGAAAACTCCAGATACACTTACCATCCAAATATTACACCATTTAGTTTTATACCATTCCATCCAAATCCAATTAGGCTTCCGTTAAAAAAGACACATTTGCCCACAAGCAGCAACATGAGCATCGGTTTCTCTTGCGCATGACCAATTCCACTGCAGCTGTTACAGGATGGATACCCTATGAACACACTTTTCTTCCGCTCTGAATCCAGCCCCCCTTCTCTAAATTCCATCTAAGCCTCTCTTTTTTTTCTCCAAATCTGATCATCAGCATCTTTTTCTCTGTTCAACTGTCATGGCTGTGAGGTCACATCAGATGGTAACCCCAAGTCCCTGAGAATTCCTGTTGTGCCATGTCTGTTTTGGCTGCAATTAGGAACGATTTGGCTTTAGTTTGGCGGGCGATCGGCGTTTTGGAGTTTTAGTCTGTTAGGATCTATCATAGGTTCATGGTGTTCATGAATTTCTGAAGTTGGAAGAGCAGTACAAAACATCCCATGGTGATTTCAGTCGGCTTGATGTTGGCATCTGCCATGCATGCATGGAGGAGATTAGAAGAATGTTTCCTCATCCTACTTTTTACATGTTGTGACGTGTAGCATTGATGGTGGAGGCAAGCACTTCATGCAAGGGGGGGCACATGGGCATACATGTAATTTTACTAGCAAGTTTTCAGCCCAAACGAATGGAAAATGAGAAAAGAACTAATAGAAGTGGATGAAATGGTAAAATACTAAAATGCTGAACGGTGCAATCTTTCAATGGTATTAAAGTGTACCTAGACTTTTCAGTGGTATATTGGTATGTTCCTAGAGATGGGATCTTTCGATGTCATACAAACTTTTCTTTTTTAAAATATTCTTTCTAAAAGAGTGAAGGATCAAGGCATGAATGAATGCAAATGGCTAAGTACCTCTGGAGTAAGGATGATAGACCGATTGAGGAAGGTCGCCCATGAGCGAAACAGGTGAGCACCAGCACCACTACACAAGCCAGAAAACAAAGGATCAATGCAAATCGCTGTGTACCACTGGAGTTAGGATGATAGGACGATTCAGGAAGGTTGTCCATAAGTGAAACAGGTGAGCTCCAGCACCACTACATAAGCCAGAAAGCAGGTTGGGGCGGTTGGGGCGATCGTAGGTAACTGGAAGGATTAGCGGCTATTGCTGCTAGAGAAGGTAGAGGAAGAAGAGGTGGTACCTTGGAAAGACAAAAATGTGGTCGCGTCCACCGGATCTGCGGAAATAAGGCATCTGACTGAGAACCTGAAAAAGGGGGCGGTTTGTGAGAAATGAAGGCGCGAGAGGTGAAGGAGATGCGGGGTTGGTTTCCTCACCTTGACATACGTCTGGTTGATCTCCTTGTCGTTGAGAGCCCCCGTCATCCGAACACACTTGACATAGGTGGGAACGAAGAAGAGATCCGCTTGGTCCTTGTCCAATGTTCGAAACCTCGAGCTGAGGAGGAGCTTGTGGATCTTTACCTGTACGGAATCGTGTTTGTACCTCGAGCAATTGGGGAGTTTAGGGCTAGAATTAACCGCAACAGAATAGCTGCTACCTGGGTTCCCCACTGGCCCTTGAGGCAGGTGGCGGCGGGAACGTCGCCGTGGCGGCCGCGGAGAAGCGCGCGCAGGCCGTCTACTTCGTCATCGGCGTATACGTAGATGCGGAGGTCGCGGTGCGGCCAGGAACTGGATGGGGCGGCACAGGGAGACGGCAGCGCGGAGAGAGGCCGGTCTAGGAGGCGGGTGAGGCAGAAGGTAGTAGCGATGAGGAGGAGGGCGGCCGCCTGGTGAGCCAGCGTGCAGGGAGCGTGGTGTGGGCTCCGCATGGTCGCCCGCCGGAGACGACGCCCGGGTGAGAGAGAACCGGATCAGCCGGCGGCGACCGAGCCGAGAGAGAAGACCATGGGTAGGGATGGATATGGTCACAATATCCGTATTCGTATTCGTATTCGAATTACTGTAAATATGGATATTCGTATTCATATCCGAATTAAATATGGATGACATTCGGAAATATCCGAATTCGTTCAAATGTGGATATGGAAACGGATATCCGAATTCTGCTGAATGTGGATATGGAAATAGATACATCCGTATTCATTTTAGGATTTCACATAGATTAAACTTAGACTCAAGATAATATATTATCACTATATTACTGGTTTATTTATTATTTATATAATTATGGAATACTTAAGTTAGTGAATATTAATAAGTTATGGTTTAAAATAAATTGATGGTTAAATATTTGTTTGAACTTTAATTTTTTTATAATCAAAATACAACATATCTCATTTCATATAATTTTTTTGTATTTTTTTAGATACATTTTCTATTTTAACTCATTAATTGTGTTTCTAGGATTTAAATTGAAATATGTGAAATTTGAAATGCAAGTACCTAAAATAATGCACTAAAATTTATAGAAAAATTGCATTCACTATTTTGTGTCCATTTTTAGTTCTTATCCATGAAATTTAAAGAAATATTAAAAAATTATGTTACGACACTTCATCGGTAATGTGGAGTTTAAGAGTTTTTTAATTATTAAAAATCAAATAAAGTCTGAAAAATATAAGACTTATCACAGTGTTATAATATTATACATAGATACCATGATAAAATTTTGAAAATGTTTCGAGAAATTTATCATATATAATGTTAAGAAATCTGAGATTCTCTTAAGAGGAAATAGAGTTTTGAGAAGAAATAGGTTATGGTTTAAAATAAATTTATGGTTAAATATTTGTTTCAACTTGAATTTTTTATATAATAAAAATACAACATATCTCATACCATATAAAGTTTTTGTATGTTTCCTGATCCATTTGCTATTTTTAACTCATTAATTGTGTTTCTAGTATTTAAATTGGAATATGTGAAATTTGAACTGCAAGTACCTAAAATAATGCACTAAAATGTATCGAAAAATCACATTCACTATTTTGTTTCCATTTTTAGTTCTTATCCACCAAATTTAAAGAAATGTTAAAAAAATTATGTTACGAAACTTCATCGGTAATGTGGAGCTTAAGGGTTTTTTAATTATAAAAAATCAAATAAAGTCTGAAAAATACGAGACTTATCACAGTGTTATAATATTATACGTAGATACCATGATAAATTTTTTGAAAATATTTCGAGAAATTTATCATATAGAATGTTAAGAAATCTGAGATTCTCTTAAGCGGAAATAGAGTTTTGAGAAAGAATATGTTATGGTTTAAAGTAAATTTATGGTTAAATATTTGTTTGAACTTGAATTTTTTTATATAATCAAAATACAACATATCTCACACCATATAAATTTTTTGTATTTTTCCAGATCCATTTGCTGTTTTTAACTCATTAATTGTGTTTCTAATATTTAAATTGGAATATGTGAAATTTGAACTGCAAGTATCTAAAATAGTGCACTAAATTTATCGAAAAATGACATTCAATATTTTGTGTCCATTTTTAGTTATTATCTACTAAATTTAAAGAAATGTTAAAAAATTTATGTTACGAAACTTCATCGGTAATGTGGAGCTTAAGAGTTTTTTAATTATTAAAAAACAAATAAAGTCTGAAAAATAAGAGACTTATCACAGTGTTATAATATTATACGTAGATACCATGATAAAATCTTGAAAATGTTTCGAGAAATTTATCATATAGAATGTTAAGAAATCTGAGATTCTCTCAAGAGGAAATAGAGTTTTGAGAAGGAATAGATTATGATTTAAAGTAAATTTATGGTTAAATATTTGTTTGAACTTGAATTTTTTATATATTCAAAATACAACATATCTCATTCCATATATTTTTTTTTGTATTTTTCTAGACCCATTTGCTATTTTAACTCATTAATTGTGTTTCTAATATTTAAATTGGAATATGTGAAATTTGACATGCAAGTACTTAAAATAATGCACTAAAATTTATAGAAAAAATCATATTCACTATTTTGTGTTCATTTTTAGTTATTATATACTAAATTTAAATAAATTTTTAAAAAATCATGTTACGACACTTCATCGGTAATATGGAACTTAAGGGTTTTTTAATTATAAAAAAATCAAATAAAGTCTGAAAAATACGAGACTTGTCATAGTATTATAATATTATACGTAGATACCATGATAAATTTTTTAAAATGTTTTGAGAAATGTTTGAAAATGTTTAATTTTTGAAAACAATAAAATTAAGCCAATTATTTCCAAATTGCCGCCTGTTTTTTGACATGTATGATGAATTTCAGTTCAAGACTTTATATAGTTCTTGTTGGTTGTTGTGTATGATGAAATTTAGTTAGTGTTGTTTAAAAACTTAGTCTGTGCATGGTTTATTGTGTATCATTGTTTCTTATTAATTATAATTCTAATTTGGTATATTGGACCCTTTGGATTTTTAGAAAATTTGTGAAACAACGAACATTTGGAGTTAAACCGAGTAAACATCTGAATACATATTCGTATTCGAAACATCCGTTTTGTATTCGTATTCGAGAACATCCGAATCTGTATTCGTATTCGAATTAAAATGTGGTAAATAGTGCTATCCGGATTCGTTTCCATCCGTATCCGATCCGAATCCATCCCTAACCATGGGCCTCCGCTGCAACGGGTAATTGGATTGAACTGGACTTGTAGATGGGTCTAACCATTCGTCATTTCCATTAGAGTAAATTACAATTTGCACCCCATAAAACAATGATTTTTTAAATAGTATTTTTGTTAAAAAAAATCAAATTTGTATAGTCGCTTAAAATTTTTTCAAAACTAGCTACCGGTCGGGCAACTGATAGCTATTTTTGAATTTTCTAAGTGACTATATAAATTTGATTTAAAAAAACTCTAAAGCGACGCGAGAAGGCCTTCAACGCCAGCGCTGGTGCGTGATCTCCACGGTGCAACATCAACTCAGCTTCTGGAGAAAAGCTTCGGCCGGCGTGCAAACAGCCGGCGGCGCACGGCGACCGATCTCTTGCAGTGGAAAATTGTTTTGTACTCTAGCCGGCGCAAATCCACCGGAGAAGTCAACGATGCAGGTTAGATGTTTTTATCTCCAAATTTCTAGTTATATTAAATTCGGTAGTTTATTAGTAGTTAATTTTATCGGCTAAAGTTTATTAGTATTAGCATATTATTTAGTTAATTGCTAATCTGTTAATTTTTTTAGTCATCTCATATTATTTATTTAAGTATTTTTAATCTGCTTATATAAATAGAAAAAAATATTATTAGTCGCATCAATGTTTTTATTCTAGATTTACATGAAATATTTTAGGTTTATTTCTGAATTAATTTCTGGATGATCCATGTTTTTATTTAGTTGATTAGTATTTTATTTTAGACCGCAATATAAATATTTTATTAATATATTTAGGTATTTTGCATACGTTATTAAATATTTCTAGTACCAATTTTATTTACTGCAGTATTTCTATTTAGTTTATCTTTGATATCATTTTAATTGGGACACCGTTATTTTTAGGCTAAACCATTTTAATTCCTGCAATTTGCTTTGCTAAAATTATCTGTTTGGCAAAGTTCATTTGGATGTTGGGATTAGCACATAGTTTAGCAAGAATTTTTTAGACGCCCATTCACTCCCCTCTGGTCGCTACTTTCGGTCCTACAGTAAGAACAAAGCGATGTATCCATATTCAGATCGTGAAACCATACAATTTCACTTGTTGAAAATGACTTCGTGAAGAACTACTATATATGGACAAAACACGGTGAGATGGATGAAAACCCTCCTGATGATTCTGATGTGCCGCAAGATTCTCATGAACATAGAAGAGGGTATGATCATACATCCGATATAGCACAAGTCGCAGACTAATTAGCAAGATGTGCAACTGCTACCATCTATATTAGGATTTGTGGAAACACTTTCGTACCGTGGCAAAATTGCTATGAGCCTATAATGCCACAAAGTTGAGCAGCATAATCTAATTTTCCATACAGATTGTTTTTGCTAAAATGCCCAAAAGTTAAGTGACATGCTCTCTCATTTTCCACATTTGACTGTTTCAATCCACAAAATGCCCAATTTGCCCTATGGCCAGAGGCACAGAGGCCAGTGACCAGCAGCCAAGGATGGAGAATGGTGGCATGCAGGCCAATGACCGTGCCGGAAGGAGAGGCACACATGTGTCGATTGGAGGCGACCGGAGGGGGAGCGCAGTGTAGGACTTTGTGGCATTGGAGCAATTTACCCATGCATAATGTATTACATTATAGAAAACATACTCCTACCCTGCCCTGCACATTTAAATGAGATGGAACAAGAATGCAGTATGTGCCTTGAGCCCTTGATTTTACCACATGTTAAGGATTTGAACTGTAATAATATCTAAACCGGGATTTAAAGAATGCAACGAAGGTATACGACTAACGGCAAGTCCAACCACTATTTCTAACATTTTAGATTTAGAGGCCTAGGTGAGATAAAACTAGAGGTTCCCTTCATGAACATGTACAAATATTTAGCAATTAGCATATCTATTAACAACATCTTGAATACAAGATCAACAGTTCACGAAAGATTTTTGTGAGCGTTATGAATGAAGGATCCTATAGGCATGGAAATATTTGTAAATTATGCTCCAATATGTGTTGTGATCTATCTTGATTCTTGATATTGTTGTAATAGTTGTGGTATAAGCAATGATATATTGAAATTATTTCCAGCTATAAACAGCCACAATACAGTACTCATATCATGAAATATGACAATGAACAATACCATTAAGCATGTATTTCAGAACGAAAATAAACCATGTTTATTGCATATTCCACCATGACATACAGTACTATCAGGGAATGTATAAACAGCAACATAGCTCAGTTTATAACAGGGATTGCTCTCAAATTAATTAATTAGTGTTGGGTTGCTGAGAACAGCCTTCCAACGACAATTAAACCAAGGTCACAGGCTATATATATGATCAACAGTATAGAACTAATGTACTGATCAGCACTGCCCTTGATCAACAGAACTAGATGACAAGTGATAAAAATCGCAGGCAACCACTAATAGTTCTATTTAATTCAGCACTTGATCAGATCATCAAAAGGGGACAACAGTAAGTTGAAATTTATATGAACTGAATTAACCAGCCTAGCAATAAATATATCACAGTGCTAAATATCTAGATCAATACAAAGAGGGCAGTGCAACCAGTTCTATACAGGATACGGAACTATACCAGAATATATCACAATTTGATCATATAGCCTCATTTAATATGTAATCATCACAGAGCATTTGTTCTAGCAAGCCAACTGTAAAGAACATAACATCTAAATCAAGACAATACCGGCTCCTTTACTAGAAGCAAGGTCCCCCTGAACTGTCTTGATTGCTACAATGAGTAAGCACACACAAGAATAGATATCAACTCACTGAGTTCCGGATTCAAGCCGGAATGAAGAATGGCTAGGCACGACGAAGTCGCTGTCCCAGAAAACAATATCGCCACTGCACGGACGCAAACAACAGCGAGTGTTTCGGAGATACAAAGCCGTCCCCTTCCCGTGACAGTCACCAGAAGGCCCGAGGTGTAGAGAGCGCAGCTACAGGACCACGGTGTCCAGCCCTTGGCCAAAGGGACCAAAGTCGATCCAGACAACACAACCACCACAAGCGAATCAGCAACTCCGGTGAGCCGACAAGCCAACGAATCAGCAATTACCAGTCTCAAAATCACCCCAAAAATCAGATCAGAGAAGAGGGGATTCAATTTTAGAGAGTTGTGCTTCTTGTGTGTATCTCAAAGAGAGGAGGAAACCGTACTCAAATAGGAGAGGGAGCCTGTACGTGGAGTAGCACCGGCCTGCACGAGAGATCCGGGGATCTCCGGCTTCCGCGCCCACGCCTCCACGTCGTGCGAGCGCAGCACACAGCCGCCGTGTAGCGCCCCGATTTATCAAATCGAGACATTATTGAATTTCATAAGAAAAACAATAATCCAAGAGGTTCATCATGCGACATACGTACATCATACAGTATTCATGGCACGCAGACCATAATTATTACATCATTGTCTTTAGTAAAAGCAGCAAATAAAATATTCTAGAAAACGGCATGACGAACTCCTTCTTCAGGATCTTTCTTCTCGACTGGGTCGCTACTCCAGACCGTCTTCATAGTAGGTATCCTCTGTGGGGTCCAACGGGTATGAGTACAAAAAGTACTCAACAAGCCACCGCAAATGCAAATAATAATGCAAGGTAATAAACAAGGAAGGGTAATGGCTCAAAGTGCGGAAAAGTACATTTACAGTCATTGCATTTAATGTAATCACATTTTAATCATGCGGAAAAGTAGACATGAACATCAACAACATCCACTAACTCGAGGAGTACGTTTTACCTCCTCGCACAACAGTCCTTACATGACAATTCAACATGCACATACATTTTCAAAGTAGACTAACTGTGGGATGTCACGCAACCCGCCCTTGACCGTGGGCTCGGCTTTTCGAAAAGATTTAAGACTCTGATCAGAGATGTACTACTGTACCCACAAGGCACGCACTCATCTCAACGAGATGACCCATTTCACGGGAACTCGTGCCAAAACCTCAATATGAGATGTTCCAAGCGATAACCACCCGCTCTAGGTTTCGCCGGCGCGCCGGGCCGTATCCCGGCTAACGTCGCACCCCCTTTTGCGCCACATTGGTACAAGTCACCCGCAGGTGCAACTTGACCCATCTCCAATTGGTGGCCTCGGTTTGGAACAACCCATACCTTAGTTAGGACTTACCCACTAGACTTGTGGTTAGTACGGAAGTGTATTGCAACGGATCCCTCAGACCGGTCCTTATAGTGCCCCGGGTGCTACCGACCAATGCCCTAGCTTGCACCCGGAACCCACCATGCATTCACTCACAACCATAACTCCAACACCGACAGAATTCCATAGATAAGAAACCATGGGGATCATATAGTAGAACCAAGTACTACGACTCATTTTTATCCTATAGCGATCGTGTCGATACATTGGACACTAGCTAATAACACATATCATATGGTGACAAGGAGTTTAGGCTAGAGAGCATGGCTTGGGTTGCACATCAAGGTCGGGGGATCCTAAATAAATATATTGTAAGGGTTCATTTGACTAATGCATATATAACCTATGTGTTTTAACGATAGTTTAATCAAACATGGGTTCAATATGCTCAAAAGATTGGTTTGGTGACTTGCCTTGTTCAGCGAACGGGGAGGGAGGAACTTCCGGGAAGTACTCCGGCTCCTCGGCGACGTCGTAGTCTTTTTAATATAAAGTCAAATAAAAAGAGTACCACATTCAATCAAACCATATAACATTACATTGCAAGTATATAAGTTAAGGTTGGTTGGATTAAAAATAAAATAAATTCAGATATTAAAGTTCTGAAATTTATTCCTCCATTAATTTAAAGTGAATCTAAATAAATCATTGTTTTTCATAAAAGAGTATTTAAGTGGGCATAACCCTATATTGAGTTTTCTAACCAATTTAGTTCAATTGATTTATAGGAAACCTAGTGGTTTTAGTGTTTAACAGTAAAGGACAATTATACAATTTTTCTGGAATTTAAATATTGAAATTCACATTTAAATCCTAAGGGCATTTGAATACTTATTTAAATAAACATGAAAATGTCCAAATAAACCTACTGTTTTTATTGCATAAACATGTAGAGAATAATTTTATGAATTTTCTAAAATTGGAATGGCAATTTTTAGAGTTCAAATGCATTAGATATGAATTTTACAAGTTTAAAAGCATTTCTGGAATTTATTTTCAAATTTTAAACCTCTCGGGTCCACGGTGAGCCAGGCCCACGGTGAACCCGCGCACTGTGCGCGTGCGCCGGCTCGATCTGGACCGTCGGATCTGGATCCGGTGGCCAGGTGCGAGGCGGGAGGGTTAAGTGACAACGGACGGCTAGGATTAAAACGCGCGAAGGGGTACCACGTGGACGCACGAGATCGCACGCCGGGTTAAATGAAAATCGACGCGCGAGATTAAAACGTAACGCTTTGACCAGATCCGACGGTGCGGATTAGATCGCGTACGTGGGCTCACGTGCGTCGTCCGATCGCGATCGCACGGTCGGGATCAGATCCGACACGGCACGGGTACTCGACCCGTGCCGGTCGTCTTCTCCGACGACGGCGAGCGGGCCAACGGCCACGGCGAGCGACGGCGGTCCTAGCTAATCCCAGAAATGGAAAGAGGGCACTACGGCGGTCATGATGGTACCTTAGGCGAGGCGAGGGGTCGACGGGAAGTGGTCGGCGGCGAGGGTAGACGGCGAAGCACTTCGGGCTCCTCGTCGGCGATGGGGTTCCGGCGATCTCCTTGACCGGCGGGGACGTGGCCGAGGTAGGGGACGTCCTGGCGGTCACGACGGTGGCGGAGGCGAGGGCCGGGGTGGTCCGAGGCGACGGCGAGGGGCGGCCGGAGGCGAAGCAGGGGGAAAGTGCTCAAAGGCGAAGGAGGGGTGCTCTGTTCGTTCTGAGTGCGAATTGAAGCGTGGACCGAACGCGGTGGAGGGCAGGGGGGTTAAATAGGGTCCGGCGGGGGTTTAACGGGCACCGCATGCAAGGAAAGCCGAGGAGGGCTTTAACTCGCCGGCGATGGCGCAACCGTGCGCGTGAGGGCGGTCCAGGGACTTAAACGCGCGCATTAACGTGCTTAAATGACCGGCGGGGCTCGGGGAAGTTAATGACGGGCTCGGTTTAACGGAAGGGGGAACCGGCGAGGGGATCCGAGGCGAAGTCTTCGCCGGCGGGATTAGGGGGGGGGGGCCGGCGCGGGGTTGAAGACGATCCTGACGACAGGGGGCCACAAGCCAGTGGGCGCGAACGGGCGAGGGTGGCGTCTGACGGGTGGGGCCGGGGTGTCGGGTTCGCGCGCGAGGGGAGAAGGTTGGCGCCGACAGGTGGGGCCAAGGCGTCGGGTGCGCGCGTGAGAGGAGAGGGGCTCACTGACGGGTGGGCTCCACTGGTCAGAAGGCGTGCGCGGGTGGGGGGTGGGCTGGGCCGGCCGGGAGAGAGAGAAGGGAGGGGGAAACGGCCCAATACTGTTCTAATGTTTTTCTGAATAAAAATAATTCCAGAAAATAGATTAAAAGATTAGGGCTACTCCCAAGGCTGGTAAAAATTTATAAAAATTCTCAAAATTATCTTTTGGCCTTAGGATCATATACAAAAAGTTTCACCTCCTAATTTGGTCGTCTACTCTATGTTGTAGTTCAAAAGGGTATAAAGAGGTATTTAAGTTATTTTCAGAAATAATAATTCCAAGAAATTGAATTTAATAATATTTTTATTGTTTTGAAAAATTGAGGTGTTACAAACCTATCCCCCTTACAAGAATCTCGTCCTCGAGATTGGAACGCTACTCGAATAGTTCGGGGTATTGGGCTTTCAGCTCGTCTTCTTTTTCCCAAGTGGCTTCTTCTGCGGGATGGTTGTTCCATTGGACTTTGCAGAAGCGGACGACGCGACTTCTGGTTACTCTTTCCTTGGTTTCTAAGATCTTGACGGGTCTCTCTATGTAGGTCAAGTCTTCTTGGACGTTGAGCTGCTGAAGGTCGGCTTGCTCGGTGGGCACACGGAGACACTTCTTCAGCTGCGAGACATGGAACACATCATGAACGCCTGCCAAGGATGGGGGCAGTTCAAGTTGATATGCCACTTCTCCTTGTCGACGGAGGATCTGGAAAGGTCCGACGTAGCGGGGTGCTAGTTTGCCTTTCATGTTGAACCTTTGAGTGCCACGGAGGGGAGTGACTCGGAGGTAGACATAATCGCCCTCCTCAAAGGCTAGATCTCTTCGACGGTTATCGGCGTAGCTCTTTTGTCTGGATTGGGCTGCCTTCAGTCGGTCTCTTATGATCTTAACTTTCTCTTCGGCTTCTCTCAATAAATCTGTCCCAAACAGTTGTGACTCTCCGGTTTGATCCCAGAGCAACGGCGTTCTGCACTTACGCCCATAGAGTGCTTCGAACGGGGACATTTGCAGGCTGGCTTGATAGCTGTTGTTGTAGGAGAACTCTGCATAAGGTAAGTTCTTGTCCCACATTCCGCCAAAGTCTAGAGCACAAGCTCTAAGCATATCCTCCAATATCTGGTTGACCCTTTCGGTTTGACCGTCGGTCTGTGGATGATAGGCGGTGCTGAAGTTCAGCCGGGTGCCGAGTTCCTCTTGAAGGTTCTTCCAAAACTTGGAGGTAAACTGACTCCCGCGGTCAGATACAATCTTCTTGGGAACTCCGTGGAGGCACACGATCCGGGTCATATACAACTCAGCCAACTTGGCGACGGTGTAAGTTGTCTTGACCGGAACGAAGTGAGCTACCTTGGTGAGTCGATCGACGATCACCCAGATAGAATCATGACCAGCTTGGGTCCTGGGTAGTCCCGTGATGAAGTCCATTCCTATTTCTTCCCACTTCCATTCAGGGACTTTGAGAGGTTGAAGAAGTCCGGCAGGTCTCTGATGCTCTGCCTTGACTCGCCGGCATGTGTCGCACTTGGCCACATACTCAGCTATCTCTCTCTTCATACTGACCCACCAATATTTTTCCTTCAGGTCTTGGTACATCTTTGTACTCCCGGGATGAATGGAGTATAATGTATCGTGGGCTTCTTGAAGGATGAGGGTCTTCAGCTCTGGTTGATTGGGTACGCATACTCGGTTTCCGAACCAGATGGTACCATGCTCATCTTCGGAAAATCCGGGGGCTTTACCCTTCCTCATGTTTTGCTGGATCGCTTGGATATCCGGATCCTCCTTCTGCTTCCCTCGGATCTGGTCTATTAAGACAGGCCGAGATTCCAAGGCAGCGAGGTACTCTCGGGTGGTGATTCCCAAGTTTAACCTTTCCATCTCCTTATACAGTAAAGGAGCTTGGTCCTGAACCATGATGGCGTTGCAGTACCCTTTTCGACTGAGGGCATCTGCCACCACATTCGCTTTGCCCGGATGATAATGGATGCCCAAGTCGTAATCCTTGATCAGTTCCAACCATCTCCTTTGCCTGAGATTCAGATCTGGTTGGGTGAATATGTACTTGAGGCTCTTGTGGTCGGTGAAGACCTCACACCGATTCCCCACAAGGTAATGTCTCCATATCTTCAAGGCATGAACCACGGCTGCTAGTTCCAGGTCGTGAGTTGGGTAGTTCAGCTCATGTGGTCTCAACTGCCGGGAGGCATAGGATATCACCTTCCCTTCTTGCATTAAGACGCATCCCAATCCTTGACGAGAGGCATCGCAGTAGACGTGAAAGTCTTTCCGGATGTCTGGCAGAGTCAGAATGGGGGCTGACACGAGCTTCATCTTGAGAGTCTGGAAGCTCTCTTCGCAGTCGGGGGTCCAGTCAAACTTCACCTCTTTCTGCAGAAGTCTGGTCATAGGCTTGGCGATCTTGGAAAAATTCTCGATGAACCGGCGGTAGTATCCGGCCAATCCGAGAAAACTCCGGATCTCGGTCACGGTCGTTGGCTGTAGCCAGTTGGTTACCGCTTCAACGGTGGTTGGGTCCACTGCTATTCCTCCGGCAGATATGACATGGCCGAGGAACTTCACCTCAGACGACCAAAATTCGCATTTGCTGTATTTGGCGTATAGTTGCTGCTCCCTTAGCTTTCCGAGGGTCAGACGGAGGTGAGTCTCGTGTTCTTCCTTGGTTTTGGAGTAAACGAGGATATCGTCGATGAATACCACGATGAACTTGTCCAAGAACTCCATGAATACATTGTTCATCATGTTCATGAAGAAGGCCGGGGCATTCGTGAGTCCGAACGACATCACAGTGTACTCGTAGAGTCCATAGCGGGAGGTGAAAGCAGTCTTGGGTATATCTTCCTCCCTGATCCTTAACTGGTGATAACCTGACCTGAGGTCGATCTTGGAAAACACCGAGGATCCTTTCAGCTGATCGAACAGGTCGTCGATCCGAGGCAATGGGTATTTGTTCTTGATGGTTACGTCGTTCAAGGCTCTATAGTCCACGCACATCCTCTTGGTCTTGTCTTTCTTCATGGCAAATATGACCGGTGCACCCCAGGGTGAGGTACTTGGTCGGATGTAACCCTTCTGCTCAAGGTCTTCGATGTTGCTCTTGACCTCGGCTAGTTCATTGGCGGCCATTCGGTATGGGCGCTTGGAGATTGGAGTGGTCCCCGGGACAAGCTCGATCCTGAATTCGATGTCTCGCTTGGGAGGCATTCCCGGTAGATCTTCAGGAAAGACGTCCGCGAACTCCCTGACTATGGGTACTTCTTCAAGGGCCAAAGAGTGAAGGGACGCACTGAGCGGCTTGCGACTGGTCATACGAAAGGTAACGACCTCGCCTTCTGGGTTGGTCACCGTGACGGATTTGTTGGCACAGTTGATCACACCTTTATGCTTCATCAACCAATCCATCCCTAGGATGAAATCAAGTCCGGTGCATTGGATGAGAACTGGCTCGGCTCGAAACAATACTCCTAGGATCTCAATCTGAACCTTAGGGCTATATAAGCGGGCTAAGGTCTTGTTGCCGGGAGTAGTAATAACCATGGGTGTGGGTAGCGGAAGTACGTCCAGTCCATGTGATTTTACGAAATCCTTGGAGACGAAGGAGTGTGTCGCTCCAGAGTCAAACAATATCAAGGCCGGTACGGAATTCACAGTAAACGTACCGAGCACGACTTCTGGCGCCTCCTGAGCTTCCTCCGCGTTGACGTGGTTTACGCGGGCTCGCACCGCCTGGTTGGGCGCCGCGCCTTGGGGCCGTTTGGGGTGGGGACACTGGTGGGAGTAGTGCCCCTCCTTGCGGCAGTTGAAGCAGACGACCGGCCTTCCTTGGCGATCCCTCAAGATCGGGGCTTTGGTGGCCGGTGCGGGCTGAGCGGCCGGAGCTGGTGGAGCGGGGCGAGGATGCCCGGCGTTGGATCCACCGGCTGCGTGAGGTGGCCTGTAGGCGGGCCGAGGATGGTAGGCGGGTGCTGGTGGCGGAGGGACGAAGCGGGGCCTCTGTGTGTTCGCCTGCTGGTGCTTGAAGGCGATCATCTTCCTCTTTTTGAGGTCCAGCTTGTTCTGCTCAGTCTCTTGGATGAGCGCTTTATTGACCAGCCGCTGGAAGTCGGCGAAGTCGGCGGCGACGAGCTGGATGGACAGCTCATCCTTAAGCCCCCTTAGGAACTTGGCTTGGCGGAGGGCGTCGGTGCGCACTTCCTCCGGTGCGTAGCGAGCGAGGCGGTTGAACTCATGGAGGTACTCCATGACAGTCCGGTTGCCTTGTTGCAGGTCGCGGAACTCCTGCTGTTTGACCGCGATGACACCGGCGGGGACGTGGGCGGCGCGGAAGGCGATGGTGAACTCCGCCCAAGTCACCATGTGGCCCTCTGGCTGGGACGCGCGATAGTTGTCCCACCATTCAGCGGCGGGACCCTGGAGTTGATGAGTGGCGAAGGCCACTCGCTCCCGGTCTGTGCAGGGGAGGAGGTCGAGCTTCTTCTCGATGGTGCGGAGCCAATCTCCGGCCTCCATCGGGTTGGTCGTGCTCGAGAAGATGGGCGGGCGCACACGCAAGAACTCGGAGAGTTGCGGAGCGGCCGCGGGTGCTGGTGCGCGAGGGGCGGGCTCCCCATTCTGCAGACGGTCCAACCGAGCCTGTTGGTGCTGCATTTGGGTGAGGAGGGCGGTGATCAGGTGATTCTGGTTTGCCATCATTTCCGCCAAGGTGGGGTGGTTGGCGGAAGGCGACCCAGACTGACGTGGGCCTGTCGCACCCCAGTGAGGTACAACTCCCTCGGGCGCATCCCGGCTTCCTCCTGCTCCGTTGTTGGAGTCGGGGTTCTGGTGGTCGGCCATCTTCTGAATATGCATAGTCATAAGACAAACGAATTGACAAAACAATGCACGATAATAGCTTCATCTCATAAATAATTTCAGTGGTAAAATGTTCATTACAATCAAGTTTTTATTCTACCCAAGACACACTCGTCATGGGTAGCACCACATACGAATTTTTATTTTTAAACTAGTGACTCCTACGCCTACTCGCCACCGGAGGCAGTCTCCGTGCTCTCGGAACCACGAGTGCGCGGCTCCGAAGGGACGGTGGGCTCGAGAAAGTTCTCGATGATAGGGTCGGAGACGAGGCCGGGGCGTGGTGCAGGGACGCTGGCGGTAGATGGTCCGGCGGTGGAGGGGTGAGGTGGGATCCGCTTGGGGCGAGGGACGGGCTCACGGATGGGCTTCCTCTTCCTCGGAAGGAGAGGGACCATCTCAGCGATGTCCTTCTGCAGCTGCATGATTTTGCGCTGCAGCTCGCCGTTCTGCTGGATCAAGTTCTTCGTTTCTCCACGAAGAAACTCGACCGCCTCATGGTGCTCGTCGGCGTCGAGCACCGCCTCAGTATGGAGATCATCCATGGCCTGTAGAAGACGTGACTGCCGGGCCATGGCTGGATCACGCACGGAGTGAACTCCGTGGTAGATACTGCGGTGGGCGCCGGGAGTACGCTTCGGCACAAGCCGGAAGGATGTGTTCTGAAGACGATCGTCGTAGATCATCCTCAGCTCCATGAGGGCCTGGAGGGCGACTCGTTGGCACGCGACGTCGAAGGTCGGGCCTCCAAGTGCCGTAGTGTAGGGCGGCAGATGTTCTCCGGAGCCGTGGACGGTGAGGGAGACGTCGCAAGGCCCGGCGAATTCTTCCAAGTAGATCCCTTGGAATTCGGGTTCGAAGAGGAACCCGAGGAATGTGAGCATCATCCGGAGTTCCCTGACGAAGCCCTCAAAGTGTCGGCAGAAGCTTTGAACCCGGTAGACTGGCATCTACAAAACAGCAAGTTGAATAAAAGTGAGGAGAGGAACAAAATTTGTAAATTAGATTTTCGAGAAATAATTTCCTATGGTCCGTGGCTAGGCGGGTCTGTTTGGCTTCCTACAGTCGAGTCGGCTCTGATACCATCTTGTAGCGCCCCGATTTATCAAATCGAGACATTATTGAATTTCATAAGAAAAACAATAATCCAAGAGGTTCATCATGCGACATACGTACATCATACAGTATTCATGGCACGCAGACCATAATTATTACATCATTGTCTTTAGTAAAAGCAGCAAATAAAATATTCTAGAAAACGGCATGACGAACTCCTTCTTCAGGATCTTTCTTCTCGACTGGGTCGCTACTCCAGACCGTCTTCATAGTAGGTATCCTCTGTGGGGTCCAACGGGTATGAGTACAAAAAGTACTCAACAAGCCACCGCAAATGCAAATAATAATGCAAGGTAATAAACAAGGAAGGGTAATGGCTCAAAGTGCGGAAAAGTACATTTACAGTCATTGCATTTAATGTAATCACATTTTAATCATGCGGAAAAGTAGACATGAACATCAACAACATCCACTAACTCGAGGAGTACGTTTTACCTCCTCGCACAACAGTCCTTACATGACAATTCAACATGCACATACATTTTCAAAGTAGACTAACTGTGGGATGTCACGCAACCCGCCCTTGACCGTGGGCTCGGCTTTTCGAAAAGATTTAAGACTCTGATCAGAGATGTACTACTGTACCCACAAGGCACGCACTCATCTCAACGAGATGACCCATTTCACGGGAACTCGTGCCAAAACCTCAATATGAGATGTTCCAAGCGATAACCACCCGCTCTAGGTTTCGCCGGCGCGCCGGGCCGTATCCCGGCTAACGTCGCACCCCCTTTTGCGCCACATTGGTACAAGTCACCCGCAGGTGCAACTTGACCCATCTCCAATTGGTGGCCTCGGTTTGGAACAACCCATACCTTAGTTAGGACTTACCCACTAGACTTGTGGTTAGTACGGAAGTGTATTGCAACGGATCCCTCAGACCGGTCCTTATAGTGCCCCGGGTGCTACCGACCAATGCCCTAGCTTGCACCCGGAACCCACCATGCATTCACTCACAACCATAACTCCAACACCGACAGAATTCCATAGATAAGAAACCATGGGGATCATATAGTAGAACCAAGTACTACGACTCATTTTTATCCTATAGCGATCGTGTCGATACATTGGACACTAGCTAATAACACATATCATATGGTGACAAGGAGTTTAGGCTAGAGAGCATGGCTTGGGTTGCACATCAAGGTCGGGGGATCCTAAATAAATATATTGTAAGGGTTCATTTGACTAATGCATATATAACCTATGTGTTTTAACGATAGTTTAATCAAACATGGGTTCAATATGCTCAAAAGATTGGTTTGGTGACTTGCCTTGTTCAGCGAACGGGGAGGGAGGAACTTCCGGGAAGTACTCCGGCTCCTCGGCGACGTCGTAGTCTTTTTAATATAAAGTCAAATAAAAAGAGTACCACATTCAATCAAACCATATAACATTACATTGCAAGTATATAAGTTAAGGTTGGTTGGATTAAAAATAAAATAAATTCAGATATTAAAGTTCTGAAATTTATTCCTCCATTAATTTAAAGTGAATCTAAATAAATCATTGTTTTTCATAAAAGAGTATTTAAGTGGGCATAACCCTATATTGAGTTTTCTAACCAATTTAGTTCAATTGATTTATAGGAAACCTAGTGGTTTTAGTGTTTAACAGTAAAGGACAATTATACAATTTTTCTGGAATTTAAATATTGAAATTCACATTTAAATCCTAAGGGCATTTGAATACTTATTTAAATAAACATGAAAATGTCCAAATAAACCTACTGTTTTTATTGCATAAACATGTAGAGAATAATTTTATGAATTTTCTAAAATTGGAATGGCAATTTTTAGAGTTCAAATGCATTAGATATGAATTTTACAAGTTTAAAAGCATTTCTGGAATTTATTTTCAAATTTTAAACCTCTCGGGTCCACGGTGAGCCAGGCCCACGGTGAACCCGCGCACTGTGCGCGTGCGCCGGCTCGATCTGGACCGTCGGATCTGGATCCGGTGGCCAGGTGCGAGGCGGGAGGGTTAAGTGACAACGGACGGCTAGGATTAAAACGCGCGAAGGGGTACCACGTGGACGCACGAGATCGCACGCCGGGTTAAATGAAAATCGACGCGCGAGATTAAAACGTAACGCTTTGACCAGATCCGACGGTGCGGATTAGATCGCGTACGTGGGCTCACGTGCGTCGTCCGATCGCGATCGCACGGTCGGGATCAGATCCGACACGGCACGGGTACTCGACCCGTGCCGGTCGTCTTCTCCGACGACGGCGAGCGGGCCAACGGCCACGGCGAGCGACGGCGGTCCTAGCTAATCCCAGAAATGGAAAGAGGGCACTACGGCGGTCATGATGGTACCTTAGGCGAGGCGAGGGGTCGACGGGAAGTGGTCGGCGGCGAGGGTAGACGGCGAAGCACTTCGGGCTCCTCGTCGGCGATGGGGTTCCGGCGATCTCCTTGACCGGCGGGGACGTGGCCGAGGTAGGGGACGTCCTGGCGGTCACGACGGTGGCGGAGGCGAGGGCCGGGGTGGTCCGAGGCGACGGCGAGGGGCGGCCGGAGGCGAAGCAGGGGGAAAGTGCTCAAAGGCGAAGGAGGGGTGCTCTGTTCGTTCTGAGTGCGAATTGAAGCGTGGACCGAACGCGGTGGAGGGCAGGGGGGTTAAATAGGGTCCGGCGGGGGTTTAACGGGCACCGCATGCAAGGAAAGCCGAGGAGGGCTTTAACTCGCCGGCGATGGCGCAACCGTGCGCGTGAGGGCGGTCCAGGGACTTAAACGCGCGCATTAACGTGCTTAAATGACCGGCGGGGCTCGGGGAAGTTAATGACGGGCTCGGTTTAACGGAAGGGGGAACCGGCGAGGGGATCCGAGGCGAAGTCTTCGCCGGCGGGATTAGGGGGGGGGGCCGGCGCGGGGTTGAAGACGATCCTGACGACAGGGGGCCACAAGCCAGTGGGCGCGAACGGGCGAGGGTGGCGTCTGACGGGTGGGGCCGGGGTGTCGGGTTCGCGCGCGAGGGGAGAAGGTTGGCGCCGACAGGTGGGGCCAAGGCGTCGGGTGCGCGCGTGAGAGGAGAGGGGCTCACTGACGGGTGGGCTCCACTGGTCAGAAGGCGTGCGCGGGTGGGGGGTGGGCTGGGCCGGCCGGGAGAGAGAGAAGGGAGGGGGAAACGGCCCAATACTGTTCTAATGTTTTTCTGAATAAAAATAATTCCAGAAAATAGATTAAAAGATTAGGGCTACTCCCAAGGCTGGTAAAAATTTATAAAAATTCTCAAAATTATCTTTTGGCCTTAGGATCATATACAAAAAGTTTCACCTCCTAATTTGGTCGTCTACTCTATGTTGTAGTTCAAAGGGTATAAAGAGGTATTTAAGTTATTTTCAGAAATAATAATTCCAAGAAATTGAATTTAATAATATTTTTATTGTTTTGAAAAATTGAGGTGTTACACGCCGCCACCATCGCGAGAGCGTGCTGCTCGGGAGCAGCCGCTCGATTGCTAGGGCAGCAGCAGCTACGGCTGCTGCTTTTGTTCCTCCACCCACCTGGGCCTTGGCCCATTTAACGCACGGGCAAAAGCCCAACAGATATGTCCCCTAAACAACATCCAAACTAATATTTAACCATGCCAGCACCAATAGGCTATCTTCGTCAACGCTAAAAATGCTTTATTCTTTTCTAGTTTGTTTTAACTAAACTATTGTTGTCGCCTAGTGGGGAATGTTGCTGGTTACTCTGGCTACCAAAACCAGTCTAATTCAGCTGAGTAGTAGCCACATTGATATCTAATGTAACAATATTAGACTCAGATCATTAAAAGCAGCTCGACTTTGCTGCCACCGGAGAGTTCCACGTCACATTTTTGCAAAAAAACCCTACGATTTTCGGTAATTTGCTAATCCTCCCGGCATTTTGGCTGTCGTGGAGGCCTCTGCATGCCACCACGTCAACCAGGGTCGAGCCAGCTTTTTTTGTAAAAAACCCTCCTGTTAGTCCCTATTTGCGCGAAGGCCCAACGTCTTATCTTCACTAAGTTGCGTTTTTTGTGTCTGAGCCCCCGTTTCCTGAGATTTTATACGTGAAGGAGAATATATTCGTAAAATCGGAGTGCACTCTAAAATTTAAAAATACGAGGTGTTTTTTGTGAAACGACCAGTAGCTAGGGGTCCAGAGCCCCCGCGTGCCCAGTCCCCCATTCGGTCCCCATCCCCCATGCCCCATCCCCAATCCCTAACCCTAGCCGCTACGCGCAGTACCTTCTCGCACCTACAGCTCCTCGTCGTGGGAAGTCGTTGGTGCCGACGACCTCCGCCTCTAGCTTGTTCTTTTGTTCTTTGCCCCTTTTCTCACTGTTTGTTCTTTGTCTCCTTTTCTGTAGAACGTACATGCCACTCATCATTTTCTGAGTCCGATGGGTAACCCCAATTCCGTCGATATCATTAACGCAGAAACCAATCGGATCCCTTTCAAATATTCTTCCATGATTTCCCCTAATTGACACCTTAGCTTTAGGTCCTTTCCTTCCCTACTCCCTGGATGGCATGATTGGTACCTTAGGGTATCGGCCGTCAAGCGCCCGTCTTGGGATGCAATCGACATTGATCACTGTATCGGCCTTTCTCTCGCCAAATCCTACAAGAACGAGTCGCTCATCGTTGCTTCTTGCTATTTTTGGTCTGATACCCTTAACGCTTTTGTTTTTGGCAACAATCCGATGACCCCTTCTTTTCTTAGTACCCTCGCCTTGACTTTCCTTGACATTACTTCCCCTTGTGATCCTCTTTCTTTCCATTCCAAGCCGACCCATCGTCTTGACGTGAAGTCTACTGGTGGTTGCATATGAGTATTTATCCGAGTATGAATACCCCCGTGAGTTCCTCCTGGCTGACGCATGTTGGAATGAGGGGTCCACCAGAATCCTCAAAACCCTTATCACCCCCTGCCTTCTGCTTGTCAACTTTACCACCCGTAGGGCTTCCTACAATGCTAGGTTCAATTTCAATGCTATCATTGTAATATCTTTTTATGTCTTGATGTTTTCGTTGACTAATATGATGTGTATGTGGATGTTAGCCATCACGTTGTGATGTGTATATGGATGTCGACCATCGTGCCACGCTATTTGTGGTCATTGTGCCTTGTTCTTTGCAGGTTCTATTAGTTTTTCTATGTATTACATAGGAGATGTTGTTGAAATGTTTTATATTTTCTACTTATTGTCGCATAACCTAGGCGTCTCCTGTTCGGAAGAGTTATGGTTTAGAATGTACATGTCTTTGCATATCTATGGCCGTAATTGTTTCAAACTATCCACATTTCTTGGACATCCAGAGGATTTATAGATTGATCTCATTTTCATGCTCTGTTCTGATCTGACCTAGGGTTTTGGCAGCACCTCCCCATTGTTCTCCGACCGCACATTCTCTTGCCATGTTTTCGAGACGTGCGTTTGGACAACATTCCATCTTTTGATCACCAGGACGAATATATCATATCACTTATTCATTGATTATTAATGCACGCATACATGCATGCACGACATACATATAGTTGAGACCAACTGATGGATCGACTAGAGATCGCCCCATACGGTGAACAATTTATTGGAGATAAGCATTAACATAACTTAGGACATAGCCTGAAGCATAGCAACAGATGCTTATGGATGGCATTCATGCTGGTAGCAATGCAGTCATATCTTTTTTGGCTTGTCCTCATCCATCTTAGCAAGCACTCCCATTTCATTCATCTTAGCGGCAACTGTCAAATTGATCGAGATATGGAAATTCCATTAGCACATGAGTTATTTTTGCAGTGGAAATAGAGTACAAGATCTCTTCATGATGTAATAAGTAATATGCCTAAAGTTGTGAGATGGGAAGTGAAGTCAATAAATTACATTAACGGAAATGAATGGAAGGCCACACATACGTATTAGTCCATGATATGCTACAATGCTTGTATGTATGTATAACAAATACATTCAATAGAGTGAGTTTAGTGAATTTACCGGAATCAGATAGAAAACATGGGAAACAACAAGTGTTCTTGCAGACTGCGTCGGAGCCACCCGCATAAATACAAAGTTGACAACATCCTATTGCCTGGGCGGATATGCAGCAACCGCACTGTGCCGCGGTGGCCGAGTTAACATTGAGGCTCAAGACTACCAGGCACATGATCACCATCAAAGTGGTCATCCTCTTTCCCTCCATTGCCTCCTCTTGCTGCTACCTTCTTTGGTTACCTAGCTAAGTTTATTGTTTTTGTGTTGAGAGGTGATTCTTGAATGGACGTTGCGGGCTGCAATTTATAGGCAAGTGCGCTATGCATGTGGTGATATGGACAAGGTGCAAATGGGTGGCCCTGATATGGATAAGGTGTGAATTGGTTGTTTATTTGTATAGTGTAGCTCCAATGTACGTATATATCTTATGCAGTTGATGGATGTAAATGTTTGTTGCACGAACTCTTAATCAACTCTTCATAAGTAATTTTACTTTGCACGTTTCAGCTCCAATGTATGTATCTTTTGCACGTTTCAGCTAGGTGTATACAGTTGATGGATGTACCATTTCGCTGTTACAAATGGGCAATTTGTTTCTGGAATGTACCATTTCGCTGTGAAGCCGCCGAAGGGCCAAGGCTTTTCTTAGTTCATTTCTATAAAATAAAAGCATATATCAGTAAATTCTGAGTCTTTTTTGTCACATGACAGACCATTTGGATTAAAACAAAACATCATTTGTATAGGTAAATATCAACAAGTACCCCTAGTGGTTACCTTATCTGATAGGTAATTTTGAATTTACTTCGGCTCCCGACATCACTTTTGCATTATTTGTCACAACTCTAAGATTTTTTGACGACATCATTTTTCTAAAAAGTTAATGTATATTTATCAGTAATTCAAAAGATTATGTAAGAGCATTAATTAGTCTCTTTGACACAACTTATTGATATCTTATATTTAAATTTGTTGATTGTCTGCAACGAAAACTTTGTACTTTGTATATTTATCTCTTATCTTAAATACAAAGTTGACAACATCCTATTGCCATGGGTGTAAAGCAGCAGTCGCACTGTTGCGCGGTGGCCGAGTTAACACTGAGGCTCCAGATGACCAGGCACATGATCACCATAAAAGTGTTAGTCCTCTTTCCCTCCATTGCCTCCTCTTGCTACTAACTTCCTTGGTTACCTAGCTAAGTTTATTGGGTTTGTGTTGAGAGGTGATTCTTGAATGGACGTTGCAGGCTGCAATTTATAGGCAGCTGCGCTATGCATGTGATGATATGGAAAAGGTGCAAATGGGTGGTCCTGATATGGATAAGGTGTGAATTGGTTGTTTAGTTGTATAGTGTAGCTCCAATGTATGTATGTATCTTATGCAGTTGATGGATGTAAATATTTGTTGCACGAACTGTTAATCAACTCTTCATAAGTAATTTTACTTTTGCATGCTTCAGCTCCAATGTACGTATCTTTTTCACGTTGCAGCTAGGTGTATACAATTGATGGATGTACATAGCTCTTCCACCGGATGCACACGCTCCAGCACATCTAGCTGCAGTCACAACCATACCAGAAAATGAAAAAAATCTAGCTGTTCAAAAAACTAGGTACTACTACAAAAGGCATATCGTGATTATAGTTTATCTTGCTAGGATTAAAATTGCTTCTTTGGTTTCAACTCCATGTGATTAGTTTATCTAGCTAGGATTACAACTGCTTCTTTGGTTTCAACTCCACGTGATTAATGTCCAATGTTACAAATGAGCAATTTGTTTCTGGAATGTACCACTTCGCTTTGAAGCTGCCGAAGGGCCAAGGCTTTTCTTAGTTCATTTCTGTAAAACAAAAGCATATATCAGTAAATTCTGAGTCTTTTTAGTCACATGACAGACCATTTGGATTAAAATAAAAGATCATTTGTACATGTAAATCTCAACAAGTACCCCTAGTGGTTACCTTATTTGATAGGTAATTTTGAATTTACTTCGACTGCAGACACCACTTTTGCATTATTTGTCACAACTTTAAGATTTTTTGAATTCATTTTTCTTCAAAAGATAACGTATATTTATCAGTAATTCAGAAGATTATGTAAGAGCATTAATTAGTCTCTTTGACACAACTTATTGATATCTTATATTTAAATTTGTTGATTGTCTGCAACGAAAACTTTCTACTTTGTATATTTATCTCTTATCTTAAAACTATATATATATATATATATATATATATATATATATTTGAAGATGATTTCGTGTTATGAGCACAGCGATGAGAGTGGGAATGGGGAGCGATCGAGGGAGGCAAATGGGCGAAGGAACGAGGCCATGCATGTGCTGGCCTGGCCTCCGACAAAGACCAACTAGCAAGGCCTTCACTACATCGAGATGGGCAGAAAATTAGTATATATATATTGGAATTAAATAGCAGTCAGCTGTGCACAGTGAAATATGATCCAATTAACATATGGCCGTGTGGTACACGAGCAGGAAAATTGATAATATATGTATCTTATGCATGTATACAGTTGATGGATGCACATGTTTATGTTTATTGCATGAACTCTGAATCAACTCTTCACAACAGGTCTTTGTTACCAAGTAATTTTACTTTTGCCTGTTTCAGCTCCAATATAATGTATGCATCTTTTGTACGTTCCAGCTAGATGTATACAATTGATGGATGTACATGGCTGTTCCACCTGATGCAGTCACAACCATACAAGAAAATGAAAAACACATCTAGCCGTTCAAAAAACTGGGCGCTGCTACAAAAGGCATATCGATCGTGATTATAGTTTATCTAGCTAGGATTACAACTGCTTCTTTGGTTTCAACTCCACATGATTAATGCTCAATGTTACAAATGAGCAATTTTTTTAGAATGTACCACTTCACCGTGAAGCTGCCGAAGGGCCAAGGCTTTTCTTCGTTCATTTCTGTAAAATAAAAGCATATATCAGTAAATTTTGAGTCTTTTTAGTCACGGCAGACCATTTAGATTAAAATAAAACACCATTTGTACAGGTAAATCTCAACAAGTATCCCTAGTGGTTACCTTATTCAACTACAGACATTGTTTTTGCATTATTTGTCACAGCTTTAAGATTTTTTGACTTCATTTTTTCTAAAAAAGTTAATGTATATTTATCAGTAATTGAGAAGATTATGTAAGAGCATCAGTCTATTTGTTGATTGTCTGCATCACACGTTGCACATATATATATATATATACATATATATATATATACATATACATATATATATATACATATATATATATATATATCCGTTGCATCTTGCAAATAATATGTACCAATCGATCTTTTTGTTGGTTTGCTCGATATCATATTGTGCAAATACAAATTAATTTATAACCAGTTAACCACACGGTAATTAATTTTCCTTCTTGAGGATTGTATTTTGTGGAGTCCCTTGACTATCTCCAAACAACGGATGAAAGAAAAACAGAAAAAATGAGTTTCATATTATAATTCGTGGAGTCTCTTATCTCCAAAAAAATTCTCAAGAATAGGATTCGAACCCCTCTTCAGTATATATATATTTTAAAAGAAACTATCGGTGGTAAATTTGTAACCACCAATAGTTTCTTATTGACACATGAATTATCTTATTATTAATAATATGAGGAGTTTTACCATTTTTGACCACCGGGTACCAAATCAAATCTAGCCATTGATTTCTCATGGGCATGATTGGTAAAAAATTAGGAAAAAATTGAGGAGCTGCCATTCGACAGAAGCACATCCGGCTAGGATGCGTCCACCGCACCGCCGACGTCTACGCTGTTCGGCCTCATCACCACGCCGCTGGCCAGCTCATACGCACCACCCTGGCCAAGCCGCGCACTCCAGTCTCCACCCAGTTCCTGTGTATTTTGTCTACCCAAATTTATGAGAATGCAAGTAGGTACTGTCTAATCTGAGCTGTTGGATGAGAGTGATGAACGTCTCAGATTTGACACCTCTTCACCCTCAAGTATAGTAAAATTCCTCTAATAATATATATATGCATACATACACATATATATATATATATATATTAGTTTAAGATAAGAGATAAATATATCCATGTTTTCGTTGCAAACTCCGAGATGATTTTGTGTTATGAGCATGGCAATGGGGAGGGAGGCAGATGGCAAACTTACGAGGCCATGTGCTGGTGTGGCCTCCCACAAGGGACAAGTGGCCAAGCGTTAATGCAGAAAATTAGTATATTTATTGGAATTAATTAGCATCCAACTGTGCAACAATGAGATATGATCCAATTAAAATATGGTAGTCTCGTACATGAGCAAGATAATTATATATATGTGTAGATGGAGAAATCAGATCGAGGAGCTGGATAATAAGTCATTACACCTAATCATAGAATGACCATGTTGAGGAAGAACTGAGCCAAAAGACCATACAGCCCATTCTCAATGTCCATTTTACTATGATCACATCGGTGTCAACCCATGTAATGATACCCTTTAGCTTCACGGTGGCAAGTCATTTTGCTTGGGTGAAAAAGGGACTTTGTCGATCCTGCTACTAGATTAGGATACGTAACCATTCGTCTCTTCATTACTCATAAGCTCAATCCCAATTTGGCAATGAAGACAAGTTAGATATATGTAGTGCAGAACTGACAATAATCAATGAATAAGTGAGTTCAGCTTTCACAAAAAAGTTGAGTTCAACTGCTCTAAATTTCTGATAATATATCCGGACATCAAATGCAGCCGAAGACAACTATGTACAACTAAGTACCTAGAGGAACGGAACTGCATGCTTATCATCATTGTAGTGAAAAAAGTGGAATTGTATAGTTCGTATTACATCATATCATAATGAAAACAAGACCAGAACTAATAAATATTTTTTACATCCAAATTTCAATACAATCATGATAGATTAGCAAGGTTGAGAATAGTTGTTCCACATCTATCGCCATTGCAACTACTGTATCATATCCTAACAGCTAGTATTTCCATTATCAACTTACCTGATTGAGAACTGATCTGTTCCTTGTACGTACGTGTGCATGGGAATGCAGCTAGTAGCTACCTATACTAGTGGGTGGGTCGATCTCCTCTCTCATATATATTTTAGAAATTAATTCAGATCCACAAATTATGGGCCTGCCTCAGCCAAGTCGATCGGTAATAAGTGCACTGCTGCTGTCCAGATGCTGGCCATGCATGCGCATGCACATGCACATGTCCATCTCATTTATGAGCAACGAGTAGATCAATATGTGGTGGCAACCGGATAAGGCAAGAAACATAAATTTACATATGGTATTATAATAGACTGTAGATCACTCGTCGCTACCATAAAAATGGTCATTAGTGACGCAGCTTTAGTGATGGGTAAAAGACACACGTCAGTAATACACTTTTTGTGACGGATTGTTTAACACGCGTCAGTAATGCTCTCTCATTAGTGACGGGCCACAATAGGACCCGTCACTATAGATGAGGCAGTCGGGGGCGCCCACGTTAGTGACGGGTCATACAGTTACCCGTCACTAAAGATTGACCCTATAGTGACGATCTGTGTTGAGACTACATCACTAAATATGGGGCACCACATTAGTGACGGGTGGTAGTACCACCCATCACTAAAGAGTGTTGCGTCCGAAATCCTAAGGCCACCTTTAGTGACATACTTATATGGATAACTGTCACTGATGACATGTATATAAGTGCTTCACTCACGCACAGAGCTCCGCACTTATTGCTCCCAAGTCCCAACCGCAGTTGTCTTCACCATAAATATCGACCGACACTAATTGCTGGACTTGCCGATGACGACCCACACCGTTACGTGCTCCGGTAGACCGGCCCACACATCATGTAGCATCAACGTCGTCTGATCCAAGGTATATATTTTTAATTATCAAATATATTTTAATCCTAAATTATAATATGGCCACGTGGTACACGAGCAAGAAAATTGATAATTTATGTATCTTATGCATATATACAGTTGATGGTACCGTACATGTTTATGTTTATTGCATGAACTCTGAATCAACTCTTCATAACAAGTCTTTGTTACCAAGTAATTTTACTTTTGCCCGTTTCAGCTCCAATATAATGAATGCATCTTTTGTACGTGTCAGCTAGATGTATACAATTGATGGATGTACGTACATGCATGGCTGTTCCACCGGATGCTCATGCTCTAGCACGTCTAGCTGCAGTCACAACCATACAAGAAAATGAAAAACATCTAGCTGCAGTCTGCAGTGACAACCGTACACTACTTCAAAAAACTGGGGGCTGTTACAAAAGGCATATCGTGATTATAGTTTATCTAGCTAGGATTACAATTGCTTCTTTGGTTTCAACTCCACGGGATTAATGCCCAATGTTGCAAATGAGCATTTTTTTTAGAATGTACCACTTCGCTGTGAAGCTGCCGAAGGGCTAAGGCTTTTCTTCGTTCATTTCTGTAAAATAAAAGCATATATCAGTAAATTTTGAGTCTTTTTAGTCACATGACAGACCATTTAGATTAAAATAAAACACCATTTGTACAGGTAAATCTCAACAAGTACCCCTAGTGGTTACATTATTTTTGCATTATTTGTCAAAACTTTAAGATTTTTTGACTTCTTTTTTTTTCTAAAAAAGTTAATGTATATTTATCAGTAATTCGGAAGATTATGTAAGAGGATTAGTCTATTTGTTGATTGTCTGCATCACACGTTGCATATATATCTCCGTTGCATCTTGCAAATAATATGTACTAATCGATCTTTTCGTTGGTTTGCTCGATCTCAAATACAAATTAATTTTCCTTCTTGAGGATTGTATTTTGTGGAGTCCCTTGACTATCTCCAAACAACAAATAAAAGAAAAACAGCAAAAATGAGTTTCATATTGTAGTTCGTGGAGTCTCTTATCTCCAAGAAAAATTCTCAAGAATAGGATTCGAACCCCTCTTCAGTATATACTAGTGCAGGAGGCGCCCTTCGGGCGCCCCATCAATTAGCTGCATTCGGCTATATATACTAAATGTAAGGAAGATAAAATATTTTTTCATGCCTTTTTCTGATTGTTGCGATGTATTTTATGCAGAAGAAAGTAAGCTGAAATTGTAAGCAGTCAAAAATCAGGCTATTGTAATCCTTGACTATATTCTGTACGCAAGAATGTCTGTTTGTCCAGCATAATGATAAATGTATAATTCATCTGACAGAAAGCAACCAAAAACATAATAACAATGCCTACTTCCAACTTTCATGGGAGGGGAGGGGTGGCTAAAAAAACCTGTGCAATTCTGAAGCACAATGCTGAGAAGAACGATAGCCTTTCAGAAATGGCAAAAGTCAGCTCGGGCGACTGTGACTGTGATGCATTCAGTCTGGGGTCGCAGCGTGTTCGTGGCAGCGAGAACTGGGATCATCAAGGGTCATCATCGTCTTCGATCCACCAATGCACTCTGCCCGGTCATCTCCAAGTGGATCCCTCTTGCTCAAGAACATCAAAGAAAGCCGTGAGCTCGCCCTGCACTGACACAGATGCTGCCAATTGTCAAACATTCTGTCATTCAGGTGTCAGTCAATTCAGTTGTCTATCAAAACATGGTAAAGTGTCGTTCTTACTCTGATCGCGTGAAATGATCTTGTCTACAGACCGCATGGTGCGCTGATGCTGTTTCCAATTTTCCACGCATGGGATCACTAACCCAAGTAACAATTAACCCAGCTTGACATATGTGGGAGCTTAAGATGGATGTTCTCAGCCCATATTCTTGTGATAAGATTCAAAATCTTGCACAATTGAACAAGCTTTCAAGGATCAAGCTTGTCACTCACCTATTTAACAAGCACAATTAAATATCTGCATAAACAGCTGTTTTTGTATAAGAATAACTATAAAGTTATGACTAACATGATACACAATTGTACATATCATATTTCTCTACAGCCAACAATGATCTCTTTTTCCTGACATATTAGTATTTATATGTAAGATAAAAATCACAAGACTTGCAACTGCTGAGCTATGGTAGTGAAGAGTTGAGAATTTCAGTAGATATATTACATATCAAAGATATATTGATTGAAGGTCTTATACAAATAGGCCAACTCTGAAGAGGTGGATTGATTACCTTTACATCCAGAGGGCTGGAAATACCACAAAGGAATTCAACATGAGCATCATCCAACTGCCAGTAGTAAAGGCCAGAAATTTAGTCCACCCTAGTCAGTGCTTACTCGTATGGCAAATGAAGACGCTCTTGAGATGTCCAGAATTCAGCTGTCGTCATGAATCCTCTGGGATAGCTCAACATATCTGCTTACAAGGAAAAACACAAGGCATCTGCTTTTGAAGTATTAGCTAATACTTAGGTCACTCAGTTCATCCACGATACCCTCGGCCGCAAAGACATCATCTCAAATAATTTTAAAGACAGAAACATACCATAGCATAATATAGAACAGTGAACAGTTTAATACAACACGGTCTTGCTTCTCCACACACGCATATATGGTTGCATAGAATAATTACACAAGATTCACATCTAGACTGCGATGTTCATTACATCGTAGCATAAAGACCACCATACTAACATAACATAGAGGACAACAAAATAAGCAGTTCTATTTTTTGACCCAAAAGAGCCCACATTGCATCCCTGCTACTACTACGATTATGGAATGTAAAGTGAGGGCAACCAAACATCACTATCCAGTTCCCATCACAAGGACCATTTTTTGCAACAAAAGATGCACACCACACACTCTATTCATCCTGAGCCGTACTGCAAGAAACAAAAGCTATTTTAGGGTAAAAAATACCAGCACACTGTTTTAGATGCAAGTTAATTTTTATCACTATATTTACCTCTCATGTGTTTCCTCAGCGTCGCCTTCCTTGAAAAGTTTTTTAGAGCAGCACTAACTCTTGGGGTCCGAGCCTTGTTAAGCGTGGACGGTTACTACATTGAATGCATAATAATAAACACGAACTATACTTAGTTGTAATAAAATCAAGCAATATGCAATAGAATTTAGCAGTATGTTACTTAACCTTTTCTTGGTGCTACCGCTAGGTCCAATAGACAGAGGTTGTGACTGATTCACAATTTCTTTGATTTCAGCAACCTGTACAGAGTCATAGATGAGACCATTTTTTTCTGAGGTCCATGATCCATGATTTGTTCTAGACGAAATGAACAAAAATTGATTTGTGCTATGTGTAAAATAGATTTACTGCTATGCTGATTTATGATATAGAAACTACACATGGCAATGTTGTGAAGCCGCACTGAAATGGTGCCTTCAAATACTATAGCTGTGTTTAAATAGACCGATTCCATGGACAAAGAATCTAGTTCAAGCCGCTTCGGTATGAAAAAAAATCACACTTCAGTTTATTCGGATCTAAGTCTATCGATGCTGCTTTAGAGTTCAGCACACGTTATTATATCTGAGAATAGGAGGTTCTAGTCACATGGTACAAAGAAATACCAAAATACCTTATCAAGGGATTGCGTAGCAGCATCACTTGTTATATCTTTGTCACGAACAATTGTTGTGATATCGCCCGAAAGCAAAGGAGACACCAAACGATCAAGAAGAACAACCTTTGCCTAATAAACAATTGAGTCTGTTATGCTGACACAAATGGTAGAATAGGAAATTCTACAGACAGCACATACCTTTCCTTTGTCACTTGTAATTGCTGAACCATGATGCGCTCCGTGCGACGTAACATATCTACTGGTTGGTGTCGAAAGACCTGGTTGTGCAGATTCATTCTCGCTGATAACATGAGTGGCATTAGTGTTTTTAGTCATTTCAATGTACGTAACTGACGGAGGTGATCCAAACGGAGTGATCGATCCAGTGGAAATCGTCGTACAAGGAGTTTGAGGTGTTGTAGATATGAGAGGAAGATCTTCCTTTTCATTGCAAGGCACTACACTATTGACTTGTAGGGAAAGCATGTCACTGTTGACCGCGTTCTCCGTGTGGCTAACATTCCAGACAAATTTCTTTTCAAGCAAGCCGGTGATTTCGTCTGGTATCATATTACTCTCTGGTGGTGGGTTCTGGTCGATCAAGACCTCTACTGGTTTTTTTGTAAGGTGCTGAGCAATTTTTCCAAACATGATAAAGCTAGCATTAGCAGTGCCATCTGATGCTACGAGCATAATTTTGTACCTATAATATATAATGTCTGGTCATATACTATCACAACAAACTTACCACATTATATCTTGACAGGAAATGAAACCTAGTTTGATAGATGTACCTTGGCACCGGCATCGCCACGTTGTAACAGCTGGTGCACCTATATATATGCAAAATAAAATATATATATGCAAATATAATAACGTTATTGAGATAAAAAATACAAAATAAAATTTGAAGATAATGTGCTGAGATAAAAATCCGGAGCCCCGCCGCTCGGAGCCCCCCGACGGTCGGAGCCCCACACCGATCAGAGCCCCGTCGCCCGTAGCCCCTCCCCCCCGCTGCTGCTTGGAGCCCCACCGCCAAACTGCTGCCCAGAGCCCTCCGCCGCAAAACTGCCGCCCGATGCCCCGTCCGCCCGTAGCCCCCCCGGTCGCCCGAAGCCCCTGCCTCCAGAGCCCCGTCGCCAAACTTCCGGACCCCCTACCTCCGGAGCCCCGTCGCCAATCTTCCGCCCGAACCCCTCTCCCCCTCGCAACCAAACTTCCGCCCGGAGCCCCTCCCGTCGCTTGGAGCCCCATCGGTCGGAGCTTTGTCGCCCGTAGCAGTTAGCATACTTGCTTTGCATGGAATAAACATGAGAATATTCAAATTGTACCATAGTAGTCTCCGGTCGTACAATTTGTTATGTACAAGTTTTATAAATTGTTGTCATGTTTCTTTAAATTTTTGCAAATGCACAAATTCATGTCATGAAGCAAAATAGTTAAATTTTATCTATTTCCATTTTAGCACAATTTTATATGCATAATACATGTACTCATACTTTATTTGCATAGTTAGTTAGTGTTCAAGTAAAAATACACATGCATGCTTATGCACACATTAGGTTCAATTTTAATGCTATCATTGTAATATCTCTTTATGTCTTGATGTTTTGGTTGATTAATATGTTATGTATGTGGATATCGGCCATCACATCGTGATGTGTATATGAATGTCAGCCATTGTGTCGTGCTATTTGGGGTCATTGTGCCTTGTTATTTGCATGTTCTATTAGTGTTGCTACGTATTATATAGGAGATGTTGTCGAAATGTTTTATATTTGATTATTTTCTACTTATTGTTGCCTAAGCTAGGCATCTCCCATTCGAAAGAGTTATGGTTTGGAATATACATGCCTTTGCATATCTATGGCCGTAATTGTTTCGAAGTATCCACATTTCTTGGATAGCTAGAGGATTTGTAGATTGAGCTCATTTTCATGCTCTGTTCCGATCCGACACAGGGTTTTGGCAACACCTCCTTGTTGTTCTCCTAATGCACATTCTCTTGGCATGTTGCCAAGACGTGCATTTGGACATCATTCCACTTTTCGATCACTAGTACGATTATATCATATCACTTATTCATTGATTATTAATACACACACACATGCATGCACGTCATACATACAGTTGAGACCAACCGATGGATTGACTAGAGGTCGCCCCATATGGTGAATAATTTATTGGAGATAAGCATTAACATAACTTAGGCCATAGCCTCAAGCATAGAAACATATGCTTATGGATGGCATTCATGCTGGTAGTAATGTAGTCATATCATTTTAGGCTTGTCCTCATCCATCTTAGCAAGCACTCCCATTTCGTTCATCTTAGCAGCAACTGTCAAATTGAGATATGGAAATTACATTAGCACATGAGTTATTTTTGGAGAGGAAATAGAGTACAAGATGTCTTCATGATGTAATAAGTAATATGCCTAGAGTTGTGAGATAGGAAGTGAAGTCAACAAATTACATTAATGGAAATGCATGGAAGGCCACACATACGTATTAGTCGTATTACTCCACAATATGCTACAAAGCTTGCATGTGCATATAACAAATGCATTGAATAGAGTGAGTTTAGTGAATTTACCGGAACCGGGTAGAAGACATGGGAAACAACAAGTGTTCTTGCAGGCCGCGTCGGATCCACCTGCATAAATACAAAGTTGACAACATCCTATTGCCATGGGTGTAAAGCAGCAGTCGCACTGTTGCGCGGTGGCCGAGTTAACACTGAGGCTCCAGATGACCAGGCACATGATCACCATAAAAGTGTTAGTCCTCTTTCCCTCCATTGCCTCTCCTTGCTACTAACTTCCTTGGTTACCTAGCTAAGTTTATTGGGTTTGTGTTGAGAGGTGATTCTTGAATGGACGTTGCAGGCTGCAATTTATAGGCAGCTGCGCTATGCATGTGATGATATGGAAAAGGTGCAAATGGGTGGTCCTGATATGGATAAGGTGTGAATTGGTTGTTTAGTTGTATAGTGTAGCTCCAATGTATGTATCTTTTGCACGTTGCAGCTAGGTGTATACAGTTGATGGATGTACATAGCTCTTCCACCGGATGCACACGCTCCAGCACATCTAGCTGCAGTCACAACCATACCAGAAAATGAAAAAAATCTAGCTGTTCAAAAAACTAGGCACTACTACAAAAGGCATATCGTGATTATAGTTTATCTTGCTAGGATTAAAATTGCTTCTTTGGTTTCAACTCCATGTGATTAGTTTGTCTAGCTAGGATTACAACTGCTTCTTTGGTTTCAACTCCACGTGATTAATGTCCAATGTTACAAATGAGCAATTTGTTTCTGGAATGTACGTACCACTTCGCTTTGAAGCTGCCGAAGGGCCAAGGCTTTTCTTAGTTCATTTCTGTAAAACAAAAGCATATATCAGTAAATTCTGAGTCTTTTTAGTCACATGACAGACCATTTGGATTAAAATAAAAGATCATTTGTACAGGTAAATCTCAACAAGTACCCCTAGTGGTTACCTTATTTGATAGGTAATTTTAAATTTACTTCGACTGCAGACACCACTTTTGCATTATTTGTCACAACTTTAAGATTGTTTGAATTCATTTTTCTTCAAAAGATAACATATATTTATCAGTAATTCAGAAGATTATGTAAGAGCATTAATTAGTCTCTTTGACACAACTTATTGATATCTTATATTTAAATTTGTTGATTGTCTGCAACGAAAACTTTCTACTTTGTATATTTATCTCTTATCTTAAATATATATATATTTGAAGATGATTTCGTGTTGTGAGCACAGCGATGAGAGTGGGCATGTGCAGAAAATTAGTATATATATTGGAATTAAATAGCAGTCAGCTGTGCACAGTGAAATATGATCCAATTAAAATATGGCCGTGTGGTACACGAGCAGGAAAATTTTTAAGAAACTATAATTTCCGTCGTCATCGATCGGTTAAAAACGTGGTTATATCGTTTTGTTTTTCAGATGTAACCCATGATTACTTTGTTTTTCTGTAAAAACTAGTTTAGAAATAATGGTGCCTTGAAGAGTCGCGTGGAATCTAAATAATCATATATCTATTGATAAGTTGAAGTAGTGTATATATGGTTGTGACTGCAGCCCCTTATTCATTGATTATTGTCAGTTGTGCACTACATTTATCTAACTTGCATTCAGCGCCAAACTGGGATCTGATCCAATAGTTTCTTGAATTGATTCTTGGGGCAGTTATAGTCTGACAATTAAATTTCATATAATATGGACAGAGTACGTAAACAGTAGCTTCTCCAATTAATGATTCTTGTCTAGCAGGGTGATTAGTAGTATTAAGAAATAACTTGGGTGGATATTATTATTTCAATTAATTATAATTTCTAATACATTTGACTAAATAGAATCACTTGATTAATCACACCATATTAATTGTGCATATATGAATTAAAAAAATGGAAGAATGGCAAAAAATTAGTATGTTGAAGTTTAAGATGGTATTTAATCGAAGCAGGAGTTTAGAGTGGCAAATTATTAAAATAAAAACTTTAGAGTGGCAAATTATTAATATTCTAAATAAAAAATTAGAAAAATCATTTTTTTGAAAAATTTTAAATAGTAAAAAAGTTATTTGTGGGGACTACATTAGACATATAGGTACATTAGCATCTTCGTGGTGGGCCCCATTGTCCCCCAACCCATCCCTCTCGCCCTCACTTCACACGCCCTTATACAACAATTGTGCCTTCTCGTACCAGCTATTTTTATGTCTATGTTTAAATGATTTCATAAGATATCAAAATAGCACATACCCTAGACCCTAAACCCTAACAATCATCATGCCAATGTCGACCTATGCTCTAGTTGTCGCTCTTTCAATTGTGAAAAGTGAGGAAGGATTAAATTAAGGCGCTATGGTTTCATGCTTCTCACGCCACTGGTGAGTTTTGTTTGGCATTGGCGAGCCTCGTAGCACATAACATACCTATATCACTTTTATCCCACGTAGCAACACACAACTATATTTGCTAGTTAATATAAATGCTATACATATTTTTATGTGACGCATTTCAGTTTTTAAATTGTGTTTAGTTTTGTTTACTGTAAGTTGCTGCATGTTTAATTATTCATTTAAATTTGGACCATACGTTTTTATGTGAAACATGAAATGTATGTAATTGGAACACACATTCTTTTCAACTATGTAACTCTTCTGTTGTCATATTTTTACCATAAAAGTTCTGTCAAATGTTCATGCAAACATACATAAAGGAAATCAAAATTCAATGAACTAACTAGCTAGTACAATATAATAGCATGTCATTGACAGATAGTTAAAGCTCGTCACCAATATGTTTTGCACCCTTCAGAGCTTACTCAACAATGATGAGTCAGGTAGGGAAATTAGTGGTGACATATATACACGGATACACCTCAGATGTCAATTTTATCTTAATTAGGAATAATCCCAGCTCATAATTCTTCATTACTTAGCCCAGATTTTGTCATAAAAGTGGAAGGAGACAAATAAAAAATGATTTGCACATCTTTCCAATAATTAGTGGTTAGTGGCAGGTCACTAGAGAGATACTATCTCATCAAATCGGTCAGTTATATCCTGTTTAAATGAGGATAAAAATGAGTGTATTTTCCACTCATCATGTTGTCGATCTTCGAGGCACGAGAAAATAAGGAAAGTTATAGCAGCCCAAAAATCGACCAATTTTATTTCCCCCTTTGTCTTTCCTTCTAGGATTCAGAATCCTCTTTCACATGACAATAATCTTAATTATCTCCCATAGTCCAAAACTCACAAAACCATCAAAAATCCGACGAGAATAAATTAAGTGTAAAACATGCACACACATAGATAATAATAATAATCATCTTTCAATAAAATTGCTAAGGCCAGAAACAATACATAAACATATTATATTAGACTGTTCCTGACACATATTATAAACATGTTTACCCCGATCGAAACCAATCGATCATATATCATATAATCTCTCCGTCCGGTTTTAATCTATGCCAAACGAAAAAATTTAACCTTGATCTATGTATTACCCCATCAACTTATCAATAGATATATGTCTATTTAGATTCCACACGACTCTTCAAGTCATCATTATTTTTAAACTAGTTTTTACAGAAAAACAAAGTAATCACAGGTTACAGGTTACATCTGAAAAACAAAATGATATAACAATATGTTTAACCGATCGATGACGATGGAAATTGTAGTTTCTCAATCAGGTAAGTTATAGGAACTAGCTAGGCACACAGCAAAACACAGCAAGTTGTGTTTGTGTGCTTCCAAGAATCAGTTCAATTAGAAAACACGGACAGATATATAACTACACATTGACACGGCATATGAATTGATTGTTGAGGCAGTTACAGTCTGACAATTAAATAAATTTCATATGTACAGAGTAAACAGTAGCTTCTCCAATTAATGATTCTTGTCTAGCAGGGCAGAGCTCCAACAAAAATGAATATATCAAAATGCTTATTAACTGCAAAGACAACATGACACTAATTGAAACTTCTTTAAGTATCTAGAGGAGATACCAGTGTACCCATATGTCTAACTCAGTCCCCACAAAGATTTTTTTAATATTTAAAATTTATCAAAAAAATAGATGTATATATATTTTTGAATTGAGAATATTAATAATTTGCCATTCAAAAGTTTGTATTTCGATAATTTTCCACTCTAAACTTCTGCTTCGATTAAATACCATCTTAAACTTCAACATATATACTTGATTTTTTTGTCATTCTTCCATATTCCCATGCACACACGGAACATAGGTCTCAATCGGTAAGCTATATATAGGAAATAGGAGGAAATAGCTAGGCACACAGCAACACATCATGTTGTGTTTGTGTGCTTCCAAGAATCAACAAACTTGTGAAAGATGCAGTTCAATTATATATTCAACACGGACAAATATATAATTAACTACACATTGACACTGCATACGAATTGATTATTGGGGCAGTTATAGTCCGAAAATTAAATTTCATATGGACAAGAATCATTAATTGATTCTCCAATTAATTAATGATTCTTGTCTAGCAGGGTAGAGCTCCAACAAAAATGAATATATCAGAATGCTTAACTGCAAAGACAACCTGACACTAATGGAAACGTCTGTCTAACTCATATGTCTAACTCGATCAGTCCCCACAAAGATTTTTTTAATATTTAAATTTTATCAAAAATTGTTTTTTATATATTTTTGAATTGAGAATATTAATAATTTGCAATTCTAATGTTTGTATTTCGATAATTTGTCACCAACAAATCAATGTACTTCGTGTATAGCCCCTTGTTCTTCGCAACTCGTTGGGATTTTTACTGGAGTTGTACAAAACTAAAGAGCACATTCATGCATCATACATGCATGCAAATAATTTCATGTGTCAATAGTAATTTAACTATGGACGAAGACTGAACGCATGGCACCCTCATCATTGATAGGCTATTTTTTACATATATGTACAGATCTATAGACATTAATTTCTTGTCATGCAGGCATGGACTTCCATATGAAGTAATTCGAGGGCAGAGTCATAAATATAATAATACAGCAGAGAGTCAGCAATAATGCATGATGGTTAAGAAACAATAACTTCCATCGTCATCGATCAGTTAAAAACATGGTTATATCATTTCGTTTTTCAGATGTAACCCATGATTACTTTGTTTTTCTATAAAAACTAGTTTAGAAATAATGATGCCTTGAAGAGTCGTGTGGAATCTAAATAGTCATATATCTATTGATAAGTTGATGGAGTAATACAAAGTTCAAAGTTAATTTTTTTGTTAGGTGTAGTTTAAAACCGTACAGAGAGATTATATGCTATATGATCGACTGGTTTCGATTGGGGTAAATGTGGACTAACATTGAACAACCTGCATGCTATTTAATTCTTGTACATACAAATCAACGTACTCCGTGTATAGCCACTCATTATATGCTACTCGTTGGGATCTTTTACTGGAGTTGTACAAAACTAAAGAGCACATTCATGCAAATAATTTCATATATGTGTCAATAGCATTTTCTCTATGGACGAAGACTGAATGCATGCATGGCACCCTCATCATCGATAGGCTATTTGTTTTATATATATGTGCAGATCTATAGACAGTAATTTCTTGTAATGCAGGCCTAGCCTTCCATATCTAAGGATGATGAAAGTAATTCGGGGGCAGACACTACCGGAAAACGGGCCTTTGCCGAGTGCCACGGTCTTTGCCGAGTGCCCTATGGAATGCACTCGGCAAAGACCGTGGCACTCGGCAAAGGCGTCGTTTGCCGAGTGCCACACCGTAGGCACTCGGCAAACATACTGAAAAATCCCCTGCCCAAAATTTTGCTGACGCCGTGATGACGGCCCGGGTGATTTTTTTGGTTTGCCGAGTGCCACTAACGTACACTCGGCAAACCCTAGCCTTTGCCGAGTGCCACCATATAAACACTCGGCAAAGATGGACCCAATATTTCATGTGAGATCACAATTTAAGCCTACATCACATTTTAAACATGTTTTGAAGTTGAATTTTTTTACACTCATAATGCAACCTATGTTAGGCCATGGAAAAGTTTCATATTTTTCTGAGTGGGTTTGCTATTTTTAATAAATTAATCATGTTTCTAGGATTTACTTCCAAGTGGGTCAAATTTCAACTAAATGTACATGAAATAATGACTCAAAAATTATGGAAAAATCATATTTGTGTTCATGATTACATTTGTAATCTTTTACAACTAAATATAACTAAATATTTAAAATCTAATTTACGACAGTCGACCGACAATATGCAGGTTAATGGTTTTTTAATTATAGAAAATGTAATTGATGCCTAAAAATTCTGACACTTGACATGGTGTCATTATATCATACATATATAATATGGTAAAAAATTCATAATGTTTCGACAAAGTTTTCAACTATGACCTTTAGAAGTTGGACAACATTCGAGAAGGTTTAGGAGTTTAGGGATGAAATGAGTTAGGTTTAGAAGTAAAATCGATATTCAAATATTTGTTTGAACTTAAAACTTTTTATACTACTAAAACTCAATTTATATTATACCATGTCTAAAATTGGCAATTTTTAGAGTTAGTTTGCCGTTTTTGGTTAAAAAAGTTGTTTATAGGATTTTAAGTAAAAGATCCCAAATTTAAACTACAAGTGCCTTATATTTTATTATTTGAACTTGGAAATTTTCTAGGATGAAATATTAGTGTATATTGTATAATGCCAAATTATGGGATTTTTTACTGTCTTTATTCTATTTTAGTTTTGTTTAAAAAAAACAGTATAAAAAATCTTTGCCGAGTGCAATTAGGAATGGCACTCGGCAAAGACCAAAAAAATCACTTTTGCCGAGTGCCATATCTAAATGCACTCGGCAAAGTATGATGATCCCATTATTTCATGTGAAAACATATTTTGACTCTATATCACATTTAAAACATGTTTTGAACTTGAATTTTTTTTACAAACATAATTCAACATCTGTTAATCCATGGAAAATTTTCATACTTTTATGAGTGGGATTGCTATTTTTAAAAAATTAATCCTATTTCTAGGATTTACTTCCAAGTGGGTCAAATTACAACTGCATGTACATGAAATAATGACTCAAAAATTGTAGAAAAATCATATTTATGTTCATGATTCTATTTTTAATCTTTTACAACTAAATATATCTAAATATTTAAAATATAATTTACGACGCTCGGGCGGCAACATGGAGCTTAATGGTTTTTTAATTCTATAAAATTAAATTGATGCCTAAAAAATATGATACTTGACATGGTGTCATTGTATCATACATATATACTGTGATAAAAATTTCATAATGTTTCGACAAAGTTTTCATGTACGATGTTTGGAAACTAGAGAATCCACGAGAAGGTAAATGTGTTTATGGATGGAATGAGCTAGGTTTAGAAGCAAATCGATATTCAAATCTTTGTTTGCCATCGCGCACTCCCCCGCGCCCCACCGCCGGCCGCCCCCCGTCAGCCCCCGTCGTCGGCCTCCCCCGCACCCCGCCGCCGGCCGGCGCCACCTCCTCCCCTGGCGCCTCCACCTCCCCCCGGCCTCCTCCTCCCCCCGGCGCCATCGGCCCCTCCTCCTCCGGCCGCCGGCCCCCTCGCTCTGGCCGCCGGTCCCGCCGCCTCCTCCGCCCCCAACCCCTAGCTCCTCCGGTATTTTTGACACCTAAAATTTAGGGTTTTAAATTTTTGTTTGAAATTAGTTTAAATTTTGTGGTGATGCTATATTACATCAAATGTTAGTTTATTCATTTGTTGAAATTTCATATATATATGTGGGTGTGTGTCTATATATATACATGTTAGTTTATACATGTTAGTTGAAATTAATGATATATTTAATGTAATGTTTAATCACATATGTAATCACATGTTTAATGCCATGAATATACCATGTTGTTCTAATATACATGTTTTAGAAATTTTAATATAATCGTTGTAATAGTTTTTATGTTTTAATGATTATGTTGATTAATATCTTTTGTATGTGGATGCCGGCCATCGTGTCGTGATATATACGTGTATGTGGATGTCGACCATCGCGTCGTGATATGTGTATGTGGGTGACGACCATTATGTCGTCCTATTTTAATTTTTCTTGTTATTGTCGCGTAACCTAGGCGTCTCCCGTTCGGAAGAGTTACGGTTTGGAATATGCATGTCTTTGCATGTCTCAAATGCAAGCCGAGATGCAGACCTAGATGCAGCAGTGGTTTGAGCAGATGGGTGGATCTTTCTCAGGTCATATGGGCCTGCCTGGACTTCCTCCTCAACCTCAACAATCTCCACGGACTCCACAGAGTGGCAATGTGAGTTTCTAATATTGTTTTTGTCGTTTTTGTTATATACAATTGTTCTAACTATTTTTCTTTTTTTTTTCAGTTTCATCCATCGGCAGCAGGATCAAACACGCAACAATCTCCACACACTGGGCATAGTGGTAGTGCTAACTTGTGAGGCGTGGTGTGAGTTGCCATTATGAAATTGTTAATTAACTTGAACTTGTCACCATGAGCGCGAACTTGAACTTGTATTTGTGACGTAAACGTGAATTTGTGATGTGATCGTTAATTTTATGATGTGAATGTGATTTTTGTGATGCGTATGTGATTTCTGTGATGTGAGTGATTGAATGTGAATATATGTGATTGAATGTGAATTTTGGGGCAAATTTTGTGACTAAATGTGAATTTGTGATGAATTTTGTGATTGAATGTGTTTTTTGGATGAAATATGCATTAAATAAATGAAAAAAAATGAAAAAAATTTACCAAGTGTTGCACTCGGCAAAGCCACCTAAAATACACAAAACGTGCCATGTGCCACGTTTCTGCGCATTCTGGGGAGGCTTTGCCGAGTGCCTCCACGTGGGGCACTCGGCGAAGCCCCGTAGTGCCACGTCCCCCCCCGAGCCCCCTTCGCCGAGTGCCCCCGTGGCACTCGGCAAACCCCCTTCGCCGAGTGCCATGTGGGGCACTCGGCGAAGCCCCGTAGTGCCACGCCCCCCCCCGAGCCCCCTTCGCCGAGTGCCCCCGTGGCACTCGGCAAACCCCCTTCGCCGAGTGCCACGTGGGGCACTCGGCGAAGCCCCGTTAACGGCCACCCCGACCGTCAACCGACTACGTTTGCCGAGTGCTATACGTGGCACTCGGCGAAGTCTATATTGCACTCGTCAAAGACTTCGCCGAGTGCCCAATAAAATGCACTCAGCGAAGCCCCACGTCGCCGACAAGGCTAGTGCCGAGTGGGGTTCGCCGAGTGTGGCACTCGGTGAAGCCTTTGCCGAGTGCATTATGGGCTTCGCCGAGTGCCCTAGGCACTCGGCAAATATGCCCAGTCCCGTAGTGAGAGTCATAAATAATACATCAGAGAATCAGCATCAGGGTGATAAGTAGTATTAAGAAATAACTTGGGTGGGTACTATTATTTCGATTACTTATAATTTCTAATAAAATTGACTGAGTGGTATCACTTGATTAATCGGAGCATATTAATTGTGCATATATGAATTTTAAAAATGGAAGAATGACAAAAAATCAAGTATGTTGAAGGTTTAAGATGATATTTAATCGAAGAAGAAGTTTCGAGTGGCAAATTATCGAATTACAAACTTTAGAGTGTAAAATTATTAATATTATAAATTTCAAAAATATATAAAAATCAATTTTTTTTTATAAATTTTAAATATTAAAAAAATTCTTTGTGGGGATTGCGTTAGACATATCGGTACACTAGCATCTCTGTGGTGGGCCCGTGTCTCCTGACCCATCCCTCTTGCTCTCAGTTCACATGCCCATGTAAAATAATTATGTCTTCTCATGCCAGCTATTTTGATGTCTATGTTTAAATGATTTCATAAGATATCAAAATAACACATAACATATCTCTATGACTTTTACCCCACGTAGCAACGCACGGGCATATTTTCTAGTTAATAAGGCTCATTCTTGACCAAAACTTCCATGCAGGGCACACTGCACCCATGTAAAACAACTGTGCCTTCTCATGCCAGCTATTTTGATGTCTATGTTTAAATGATTTCATAAGATATCAAAATAGCACATACCCTAAACCCTAAACCTAGCCTTAACAATCATCATGCCAATGTGGACCTTCGCTCGAGTTGTCGCTCTTTGAATTGTGAAAAGTGAGGAAGCATCAAATTAAGGTGCTATAGTTTCATGCGTCTCACTTATCACTAGTGAGTTTTGTTTGGCGTTGGCGAGCCTCCAGCCAAGCGATTTAGGAGACGTCGTTGCGCTGGCTACTAGATGGGCCTGAGGGTGATGCGGTAGAAATAGAAGACAAAGCTCATTATTGATCAAAACTTCCATGCACGGTTATAGGGCAGGGGTGTGCCTATGTAAAACAATTGTGCCTTCACTATGGAAAAACCAAAATTCGCCGTGTGTCAAATTATTTGCCGAGTGTATTATTTTGGGCACTAGGCAAACTAAAAACACTCGGTAAATCAATTGTTTGCCGAGTGTTTTTTGAAGATACATACACTCGACAAACAATGATTTTAATGGGCATGTCACAGTGCCGTGCTTCTGCGGTAATTTTTTTTTGAGGGTTTTCCAAGTGTTTCTTGAAAAACACTCGACAAAGACACTTGGTTTGCCGAGTGTTTTTCAAAAAACACTCGGCAAACAATTTTTTTATTATTTTATGTGAAACCATGTTTCAAGTCTATGTGGTATTTGCAATTTATTTTTAACTTGAATTTTTTTCTGAACTCACAATACAACATATATGATCCATTGTAAAAATTTCATATTTTTTAGGTCATTTAGATATTTTTTATTCATTAATTATGTTTCTAGGATTTAAATTGAAATATGTGAAATTTGAACTACAAGTGCATAAAACAATGAACCAAAAATTATAGAAAAATCATATTCATTTTTGTTAGTTTATTTTGAGTTCTTATACACTAAATTGAAATAAATTTTGACAAAAATAGGTTGCGATACTCTATCTGCATCATAGACCATAAAAGTTTTTTAATTCTAAAAAATCAAATGAAGTCCAAAAAACATAAGATTTATCATGGTATTATTATATGATACATAGATACTGTATTAAAATTTTAAAAAAGTTTTGATAAAGTTGTAACATATAGTGTTTAGAAATTTGAGATTTAGAGAGGAGGAATTAGAGTTTAGAGAAGAAATGAGATTGGTTTGAAAGCAAATTAATGATTAAATATTTGTTTTAACTTGATTTTTTTTTGCATTCAAAATACGACATATCTTATCCCATTATTTGTTTTGGTATTTTTATAAGTCAGTTAGCTATTTTTCATCCATTAATTGTGTTTCTAGGATTTAAATTGAAATAGATGAATTTTGAACTAGAAGTGCCTAAAATAATGAACCAAAAATTATAGAAAAATCATATTCATTTTTGTTAGCATATTTTGAGTTCTTATACACTAAATTGAAATAAATTTTGAAAAAATTAGGTTGCGACACTCTATCGACAACATAGACATTAATAGATTTTTAATTCTAAAAAAAATCAAATGAAGTCCGAAAAACATGAGATTTATCATGGTGTTATTATATTATACATAGATATTGTGATAAAATTGTAAAAAGTTTTGATAAAGTTGTAATGTATAGTGTTTAGAAATTAGAGATTTAGAGAGGAGGAATTAGAGTTTAGGGAAGAAATGAGATTAGTTTGAAAGCAAATTAATGATGAAATCTTTGTTTGAACTTGATTCTCCACGCCCCATTGTTGGAATTGGATCTGTCCAGATAAAGATGTTTGATGGGATTGTCAGGACCTTGACAGAGGTGAGGTATGTTCTAGGTATGACAAGAAATCTTATTTCCTTGAGCTATCTTGACACAAAAGGATATAAATATTCTGGTGGTACTGGAATTCTGAAAGTATCAAAAGATTCTTTTATTGTCATGAAAGGGGATTTGAAATCTGCTAATTTGTATCGTCTTCGAGGCACTACTGTTACAAGCAATGCTTGTGTGATGTCACATTCATCTGATGCTTCAAATTTGTGGCACAAGCGTCTTGGTCATATGAGTGAATAAGGTTTGGCAGAGTTAAGTAAGAGAGAGCTTCTTGATGGATATAAAGGAGGTAAATTGGATTTTTGTGAGCATTGCGTATTTGGTAAGCACAAGAGGGTAAAATTTAATAATTATGTACATACCATAGAAGGTATTCTTGATTATGTTCATTCTGATTTATAGGGCCCTTCTCGTAAGAGATCTTTAGGAGGTGCTCATTATATGCTAACAATTATTGATGACTATTCTAGAAAAGTGTGGGCATATTTCTTGAAGCACAAGTGGGCTGCCTTTTTAGCGTTTAAGGAGTGGAAGGTTATGGTTGAACGGCAAACTGAAAGGAAGGTAAAAGTACTTCGTACTGATAATGGGATGGAATTATGTTCTAATGAATTTAAGAAATATTGTAAGTCTGAAGGTATCATCAGACACTACACTATTCCTGGTACTCCTCAACGAAATGGTGTAGCTGAGCGTATGAATAGGACTATCATCTCGAAGGCTCGTTGCATGTTGTCACATGCACGCTTGAATAGGCGTTTTTGTGCTGAAGCCGCTTCTACTGCTTGTTACCTGATTAATAGATCACCCTCCCTTGATATTGTTAAGAAAACTCCAATTGAGGTATGGTCTGGTTCTTCTGTTGATTATTCACAATTGAGAGTTTTTGGTTCCACTGCTTATGCTCATGTTGATAATGGGAAATTAGAGCATAGAGTTGTTAAATGCATTTTTCTTGGTTATCAATCTAGTGTTAAAGGTTATAAATTATGGGATGCTCAGAATTCAAAGGTCATCAACAGTAGGAATGTTATCTTTAATGAATTTGTCATGTTTTATGACTCTCCTCCTACTGTTCCCAATAAAGTTCAAGAGAAAATAAGTGTGCAGGTGGAGCACATTGTTGATACAGAAAACTCACTAGATGATGATATTCAAGATGAACCTGTTATTGAGCCTTTGTCTCCTGTTGTTTAGCCTCCACAATAGTCTATTGCTATTGACAGACCTCGAAGAACAATTAATCCACCTAAAAGATTTATTGAAGAGTGCAATATTATTTCTTATGCTTTAAATGTTGTAGAAGAGATTGAAGGTAATTTAGAACCTTCAAATTAATCTGAGGCTATTTCCGCTGTTGTAAGAATTGGATGACCGCGATGAAAGATGAGATGGAGTCACTTTAAAAGAATGGCACTTGGGATTTAGTAAAACTGCCTAAAGAGAAGAAGATTGTCCATTGTAAATGGATTTTCAAAAGAAAGGAAGGTATCACTCCTAGTGAGCCTGCTAGATACAAGGCAAGGTTGGTTGCCAAAGGTTACAGCCAAATTCCAAGTATTGATTATAATAATGTCTTTTCTCCTGTTGTTAAGCATAGCTCCATTCGCACACTGCTCAGTATTATTGCTATGCATGATTATGAACTTGAGCAATTGGATGTTATAACTGCATTCTTACATGGAGACTTAGAAGAGGACATTTATATGGATCAACCTGAAGGTTTTGTTTTTCCTGGAAAAGAGAAGCTAGTCTATAAGGTAAAGAAATCTCTTTATGGTTTGAAGCAATCCCCTAGACAGTGGTACAAGAAATTTGATTCTTTTATGCTCTCTCATGGTTTTAAGCGGTCAAATTATGATAGTTGTGTCTATTTGAAGCCTGTTGGTAGCTCATTCATTTATCTGTTGCTCTATGTTGATGATATGTTAATTGCGGCAAAATATAAATCAGAAGTTGCCAAGTTGAAAGCACAGTTGAGTAAAGAGTTTGAGATGAAAGACTTAGGAGTAGCCAAGAAGATTCTTGGCATGGAAATTACCAGAAAGAGAGAATCTGGTAAGATTTATCTCGGTCGGCGAGGTTACATTGAAAAGGTTCTTTGTCGATTCAATATGCATGATGCAAAGCCCGTGAGTACTCCACTTGCTCCACATTTTAAGTTATCTTCAGCTTTATGTCCAGAGTCAAGTGATGACATTGATTATATGTCTAGTATTCCATACTCTAGTGTAGTTGGTTCTCTTATGTATGCCATGATCTGCTCTCGACCTGATTTGTCTCATGCTTTAAGTGCTATTAGTAGATATATGGCTAATCCTGGTAAAGAGCATTGAAAAGTTGTTCAGTGGATTTTCAGATATCTGTGTGATACATCTAGTGCTTGTTTACAGTTTGGGAAATCTGGAGATGGACTTGTTGGTTATGTTGATTCTGATTATGCTGGTGATTTGGATTAAAGGAGATCTCTCACAGCAGGTTATGTTTTCACCATTGGTGGTTGTGCTGTTAGCTAGAAAGCAAATTTGCAGGCTATAGTGGCGTTGTCTACCACTGAAGCTGAGTATATGGCTATTTCTGAAGCATGTAAAGAAGCTACTTGGTTGAGAGGTTTGTATGCTGAGCTTTGTAGGAGTGTTTCTTGCATCACTATTTTCTGTGATAGTCAAAGTGCTATTTGCCTCACTAAAGATCAAATGTATCATGAGAGGACAAAGCATATTGATGTGAAGTATCATTATATTCGAGATATCATTACTCAAGGTGATGTTAAAGTATGCAAGATCAACACTCGTGATAATCCCGCAGACATGATGACCAAGACAGTTCCAGTGACTAAGTTTGAGCTTTGCTCAAGCTTGGTTAGTGTTACCGTTTGAGTCCTAGTGACTTTTGGCACCGGTCATATTTATTATTGAAAGGAGTTCATTGATGATTATTTCATTTGCTACAAGAGAGAATTCGTCTCAAGGTGGAGTTTGTTATATTCTGATCCGAATCCGGATTGGGCCCAGCTAGTCTAGGCCCATTGAGCCCAGGGATGCCTAAGCCCATTTAGTCTACCCTATAAATATCTCTTGTATGCTATAGAGGGATTGGCTCTAGTCATTGTGATTCTCTATTTTTCTGTAAACTCTCCTCGATATAGTGAAGCTTTGCCGACTGGCGCCCGTGGTTTTTTCCCGCAAGGGTTTTCCACGTTAAATCTCATGTCTCTCGTGTTTGATCTGTGATTGATTTTATAACACCACCGTTGTTGCCCCTCCGCCTAGCTCCCCCGGCCGGTACCTTGCACGTCCCACCCACTTTGTCCCCCGCCCGGTGCCCCCCATCCGACCGCTCTCACATCGACCCTCTCTCGTCCATCACGTTTGGTATAAAATTTTAGCAATGCACAAATTTTTGGTAACAAGATGATTAATATGTTTAATTGTATATTGTATAATGCAATGCCATGTTTAGTATTGTACATTTTATTCAAATGCACTGAGTTTTTTCATCCACCAGCATATCTAGCTGCAGTCACAACCATACAAGAAAATGAAAAATTAACATCGCACTTCAAAAAATTGGGCGATGTGCAACAGTGAAAACTGATCCAATTAAAATATTATATAGTCTTCGCATGGTACACGAGCAAGATAATTAATATATGTAGACCGAGAGATCAGATCATGAGAAGCTGGATCATAAGTAATAACTAACGCACCTAATCATAGAATGACCATGTTGAGGAAGAACTGAGCTCAAAAAACAATAAGGCCCACTATATTATTCTCAACGTCCATTCTACTATGATTAATGAATTAGTGAGTTCAGCTTTCATTAAAAAAAGTGAGTTCACTTGCTCTGAATTTCTGATAATATTTCCGGAAAGCCAACTATGTACGACTAGTAGACACTAGCTAACCTGCAGGATTGATATAAGCAATATTTAGGTAAATATATATTTTATATACAGTTTATAAAAAAAGGCAAAGAAGGCACATAACTACTTATTTTTAATTTCCATATCTCGAATTCAGATCCACAAATTATGGGCCTGCCTCAGCCATGTCGGTAGGTAGCTAGCTACTCATCGATCACTGCTGCCTTCCAGATGGCCATATGCATGCACATGTACTCCTCCTACATACGTTTACATATGATATGTGTACTCATCGATCACTGCTGCCTTCCAGATGGCCATATGCATGCACATGACTCCTACATACGTTTACATATGATATGTGTACGCGTACGTGGGTGTGGTTGCGAGATCAAGAAACTATACTATCTGTTAAACAACATGGTTATATGTTTTATTTTTCAGACGTAGCCCATGATTACTTTGTTTTTATGTAAAAAACTAATTTAGAAATAATGATGTCTTGAAGAGCCGTGTGGAATCTAAATAGTTATATATCTTTTGATAAGTTGATAGAGTGTAATACAAAGATCAAAGTTATATTTTTTTTCATACCATGTATATATATATATATATATATAATCCTCTTTGGCACTGTAAATATTTTATTTTTAATAATTTTAGATAGATTAGTGGTGTGGAGAAATGACTGATGTGTAATAAATTCAGATCTTTACATATGCATTGAAAACAAGGTAAATTTAGACCTTTATAGAATGAATTTTGAATGATAAATATAAAGAAATTAAGTGGGGGGTAGAAGAATGAAGTACACCATGCCATACTGTAACTGTCCCAAGAATCATTGGAGAAGCTATTGTTTACTCTGTTCATATGAAATTTAATTGTCAGAATGTAACTGCCACAAAAATCAATTCGTATGCGGAGTCAAAATGTTTGTTGATTCTTGGAAGCACACAAATATAACTTGCTGTGTTGCTGTGTAAGATGTCTTCATGATGTAAGTAATATGCCTGAAGTTGTGAGATGGGAAGTGAAGTTAACAAATTACATTAACGGAAATGCATGGAAGGCTAGACATACATATAAATCATATTAGTCCACGATATGCTACAAAGCTTGTATGTACATTTAACAAATGCATTGAATACAGTGAGTTAGTGAATTTACCAGAATCAGATAGAAAACATGGGAAACAACAAGTGTTCTTGCAGACTATGTCGGTGCCACCCACAGCAATACAAACTTGACAACATCGTATTGCCTGGGTGGATATGCAGCAGTCGCACTGTGCCGCGGTGGCCGAGTTAACATTGAGGCTCAAGATGGCCAGGCACATGATCACCATCAAAGTGGTAGTCCTCTTTCCCTCCATTGCCTCCTCTTGCTGCTAACTTCCTTGGTTACCTAGCTAAGTTTATTGGTTTTGTGTTGAGAGGTGATTCTTGAATGGACTTTGCGGGCTGCAATTTATAGGCAGGTGCGCTATGGATGTGATGATCTAGAAAAGGTGCAAATGGGTGGTCCTGATATGGATAAGGTGCAAATAGGTTGTTTAGTTGTATAGTGTAGCTCCAATGTGCGTATGTATCTTATGCTGTTGATGGATGTAAATGTTTGTTGCACGAACTCTGAATCAACTCTTCATAACAGGTCTTCATTACCAAGTAATTTTACTTTTCCACGTTTCGGCTCCAATGTATGTATCTTTTGCACATTTCATCTAGGTGTATACAGTTGATGGATGTATTTGGTTGTTCCACCGAATGCTCACGCTCCGGCACATCTAGCTGCAGTCACAACCCTACACTTCAAAAAAAAAAATTGGCCTCTGCTACAAAAGGCATATCGTGATTATAGACTGAGAGATCAGATCGTGAGAAGCTAGATCATAAGTCATAACTAACGCACCTAGTCATAGAATGATCATGTTGAGGAAGAGCTGAGCTCAAAAAACAATAAGTCCCATTATATTATTCTCTAACATCCATTCTACTATGATCAATGAATTAGTGAGTTCAGCTTTCATTAAAAAAAGTGAGTTCATGTGCTCTGAATTTCTGATTATATATTCGGAAAGCCAACTATGTACGACTAGTAGACACTAGCTAACCAAGATTGATATAAGCAATGTTTAGGTAAATATATATTTTATATACAGTTTATAAAAAAGGCAAAGAAGGTACATAACTACTTATTTTTAATTTCCATATCTCGAATTCAGATCCACAAATTATGGGCCTGCCTCAGCCATGTCGGTAGGTAGCTAGCTACTCATCGATCACTGCTGCCTTCCAGATGGCCATGCATGCACATGACTCCTCCTACATACGTTTACATATGATATGTGTACGCGTACGTGGGTGTGGTTGCGATATCAAAACACTATACTATCTGTTAAACAACATGGTAAATCAAATTAAAAAAGAGATTAAAATGACGTAAATAAATATACAAATGATGAATAATTGTGAGGAGGGTCATATTTGTTCATTTGGGAGAAGGAAACACTGTAATGGAAGATTATTTGAAAATTTCTATTCACAAACCCTAAATTAGTAAAACGCTAATAACTCATTGTATACATGATTAAATCCAAAATAAATGTGAGATTCGACATGGATTTACCTCCTAGAATGAAATCCTTCAAAAGAAACGAAAACAAAGCCTCCCCCTCTTTATCTAGATTTTTGTCGCCATTGTACGGACAAAATTAAATGCGAACTCCGGTAGAGCTCGGGGAGGAAGAAGCTGCGCATTTATAGCTAAAATAGTAGTGACGATCGCAAGTGATGTCATCAATACTTTAGTGGTGGTCATATTAGCAGCGGCGGGCAGCACTAGCGCCCGCCACTGCTATTGGTACAATAGTGGCGGTCCGAGATGATGTCAGCACCGACCGCCACTACTTTACCAATAATAGTGGCGGGCGCTGGTGCTGCCGTCAGCACCAGCAACTGTAGTGGCGGGCATCTAATGGCCCGCCACTACAGTGGTGGTTTGTAGTAGTGCTTGCTCTAAATTTCTGATAATATTTCCGGAAAGCCAACTATGTACGACTAGTAGACACTAGCTAACCAGGATTGATATAAGCAATGTTTAGGTAAATATATATTTTATATACAGTTTATAAAAAAGGCAAAGAAGGTACATAACTACTTATTTTTAATTTCCATATCTCGAATTCAGATCCACAAATTATGGGCCTGCCTCAGCCATGTCGGTAGGTAGCTAGCTACTCATCGATCACTGCTGCCTTCCAGATGGCCATATGCATGCACATGTACTCCTCCTACATACGTTTACATATGATATGTGTATGCGTGTACGTGGTTACGAGATCAAGAAACTATATATACTATCTGTTAAACAACATGGTTATATGTTTTGCTTTTCAGGCGTAGCCCATGATTACTTTGTTTTTATGTAAAAACTAATTTAGAAATAATTATGTCTTGAAGAGCCGTGTGGAATCTAAATAGTCATATATCTTTTGATAAGTTGATAGAGTGTAATACATAGATCAAATTTATATTTTTTTCATTAGGCGTAGATTAAAACGGGACAGGGAGATTATATGCCATGTATATATATAATCCTCTTTGGCACTGTAAATATTTTATTTTTAATAATTTTAGATAGATTAGTGGTGTGGAGAAATGACTGATGTGGAATAAATTCAGATCTTTACATATGCATTGAAAACAAGGTAAATTTAGACCTTTATAGAATGAATTTTGAATGATAAATAAAAAGAAATTAATAAGTGGGGGATAGAAGAACGAAGTACACCATGCCATACTGTAACTGTCCCAAGAATCATTGGAGAAGCTATTGTTTACTCTGTTCATATGAAATTTAATTGTCAGAATGTAACTGCCACAAAAATCAATTCGTATGCGGAGTCAAAATGTTTGTTGATTCTTGGAAGCACACAAATATAACTTGCTGTGTTGCTGTGTAAGTTTGTACTGGTCTTTAGTTTAATTCATAGAGATATGGAAATTAAAAATAAGTAGTTCTGTACCTTCTTTGCCTTTTTATAAACTATATATAAAATATATATTTACATAAACATTGCTTATATCAATGCCGGTTAGCTAGTGTCTACTAGTCGTACATAGTTGGCTTTCCGGATATATTATCAGAAATTCAGAGCAGCTGAACTCACTTTTTTATGAAAGATGAACTCACTTATTAATTGATTATTGTCAGTTGTGCACTACATATATCTAATATAAATTTTCTAGGATTTAAATTGAATGATGCCAATTTTGAATTGCTAGTGCATGAAATAATGAACAAAATTGTACAGAAAAATAATACTTATATTTTGAGTGCTAAGTTAGGCCATACAAAGTAAAGTTAACAAAATTTTTAGATATCTCGATGAAGGCACTCGATCGACAACATTCTTATTCTTGGTGTTTAAATTTTAAACAATTCAAACAAAGTCAAAAAACATGAAACTTGACATGGTGTTACGACATCATATATATACTATGATAAAAATTTAAAAATATTTTAAGAAAGTTTTTCACATATGATGTTTAGAAACCGGAAATTCTTAGAGGAGGTTTTAGAGTTTAGTGAAGGAATGGCTATAGGTTTGAAAGCAAATCGATATTTAAATATTTGTTAGAACTTAAAACTCTTTCTAATATGAAAACTTACTGTATCTTAAATCATTCCAAAAATTGGAAATTTTTAATGTCAATTTACTATTTTAAAATAATTTTAAAAAATATTTTGCCAAGTGCCTAGAGTTTGGCACTTGGCAAAAATCTCAGTTTTTTTATAAAAAATTAAAACCTTTGCTGAGTGGTGTCCCTTTTTAGGGTATTTCGGCCAAGGATCTCGGCACAGCTCACCCATATTTGTCGCTCGTGCGCCCCCGGCCTCACGCCACCTGCACCGCTGCCACCACCGCCCATGCCGTCGTCACCACCACCTGCATGCTGCTCCAAGCAGCCGGCCCCCGCTCAGCCCCGGCCACCGGCTCCCTCACCCTCCTGGCTTCCTTGCCCCCACTGTCTCCCTCACACCTAGCCGTCGGCTCCCTCACCCCGCTCAACCCCGACCACCGGCTCTGATCTAGCCCCTACCACCACCATCGACCCCGTCCCACCGCCACCGCCCCTCCGCTCAAATCACCACCAGTCGGCCGCCCTTACGGTTGGTTCCCCGCCCGTCCCACCCACTTTGTCCCCCATCCATGTCCCCCTCTAGCTTGGCCGACGCGCCCTCACGTCGACCCTCTCTAGTCTGTCATGTTTGCTATAAAATTTATCAATGCACAATTTTTTCGGTAACAAGATGATTAATATGTTTAATTTTATATTTTGCAATGTAATTCCATGTTTAGTATTGTACATTTCATAGAAATGCACTACATTGTTTCATCCACCACCGGTACACGTTTTTTCATGTGTAGCATTAGTTTTACTAGAAATGCACTATGTTGTTGTAATGTACAACTATTAGAAATTGTAAACATGTTTGTTTAAATTTTTGCAAATGCACAAATTCATGTCATGAAGAAAAATATTTAAATTGTGTCTCTACCCATCTTAGCACAACTTTATTTGCATAATATGTGTACTCATACTTTATTTGCATAGTCTAGTTAGTGTTCAAGTAAAAATCTACATACATGCTTATATGTTTATCAAAAAAGTAAAAATATACATACATGCTTATACATGCGTTAGGTTCAATTTTAATTCTATCTTTGTAATATCTCTTGTTATTTCCATTGATTAATATGTTGTGCCTTTGGATACCGGCCATCGCGCCGTGATGTGTATATGGATGTACGCCATCGTGCCATGCTATTTGTGGCCACAGTGCCTTGTTCTTTGCAGGTTTTGTTAGTTTTGCTACGTATTACAGAGGAGATGCTATTGAATTTTTTATATTTTCTACTTATTGTCGTGTAACCTAGGCGTCTCCCATTTGGAAGAGTTACATTTTGGAATATGCATGTCTTTGCATATCTTTGGCCGTAACTGTTTCGAACTATCCACATTTCTTGGATAGCCAAGGGATCATTTGTAGATTGAGCTCATTTTCATGCTCTATTTCGATCTGACCCAGGGTTTCAGCAGCACCTCCCCGTTGTTCTTCGAACACACATTCTGTTGGCATGTTTCCAAGATGTGCATTTGGATAACATTCCACCTCCCGATCACTAGAAATATTATAATATCATATCACTTATTTATTGATTATTAATGCATGCACACATGCATGCACGACATACATATAGTTGAGACCAACAGATGGATTGACTAGAGGTCACCCCATATGGTGAACAATTTATTGGAGATAAACATTAACATAACTTGGCCATAACTTGAAGCATAGAAACATATTCTTATGGATGGCTTTCATGCTGGTAGCAATGCATTGATCACATCGTTTTAGGCTTTTCCTTCTTCTATCTTAGCAAGCACTCCCATTTCTTCCATCTTAGCAGCAACTGTCAAATTGAGATATGGAAATCACATTAGCGCATGAGTTAATTTTGTAGTGGAAATAGAGTACAAGATGTCTTCATGATGTAAGTAATATGCCTAAAGTTGTGAGATGAGAAGTGAAGTCAACAAATTACATTAACGGAAATGCATGGAATGCCACACATACATATTAATCCACAATATGCTACAAAGCTTGTATGTACATATAAAAATATTGTTAATAGAGTGAGTTTAGTGAATTTACCAGAATCAGCCAGAATACATGGGAAACAACAAGTGTTCTTGCAGATTGTGTCGGTGCCACCCGCGGCAATACACGCAAAACAACATGCTTTTGCCCGGGCAGCTATGCAGCAGCCGCACTCTGCCGCAGTGGCCGAGTTAACATTGAGGCTCAAGACGACCAGACACATGATCACCATCAAAGCAGTAGTCCTCTTTCCCTCCATTGCCTCCTCTTGCTGCTACCTTCTTTGGTTACCTAGCTAAGTTTATTGTTTTTGTGTTGAGAGAGGTGATTCTTGAATGTACGTTGTTGGCTGCAATTTATAGGCAGGTGCATGTGCTATGCATGTGGTGAAATGGACAAGGTGCAAATGGGTGGCCCTGATATGGATAAGGTGTGAATTGGTTGTCTATTTGTATAGTGTCCCTCCAAATCTCCAATATACGTATGTATCTTATGCATGTATACAGTTGATGGATGTACATATGTTTGTTGCACGAACTCTGAACCAACTCTTCATAACATGTCTTTTTGTTACCAAGTAATTTTACTTTTGCATGTTTCAAGCGAGAGGCACAAGAGAATATTTTATAGATCAACAGGGCAGAGAAGGCCTCGTTTGGATTCACTACTACAAACACCCCGTTGTTCTCCGAACACACATTCTCTTGGCATATTGCCGAGACGTGCATACGAATTGATTTTTGGGGCAGTTATAGTCTGACAATTAAATTTCATATATATGGACAGAGTAAACAATAGCTTCTCCAATGATTCTTGGGGCATTTACAGTATGACATGGTGTACTTCTAACCCCTAATTACTTTATATTTATCATTCAAAATTCATTCTATAAATAAGATCTAAATTTACCTTGTTTTCAATGCAGCATATGTAAAGATCTGAATTTATTCCACATCAGTCATTTCTCCACACCACTAATCTATCTAAAATTATTAAAAGTAAATATTTACAGTGCCAAAGAGGATTATATATATCCATGGCATATAATCTCTCCATCCGGTTTTAATCTACGTCTAACGAAAAAAATTAACTTTGATCTATGTATTACTCCATCAACTTATCAATAGATATATGATTATTTAGATTCCACGCGACTCTTCAAGGCACCATTATTTCTAAACTAGTTTTTACAGAAAAACAAAGTAATCATTGGTTGCATTTGAAAAACAAAACGATATAACCATGTTTTTAACCGATCGATGAAGATGGAAATTATAGTTTCTTAACCACACCCACACGTAGTTAAACTTCAACATACTTGATTTTTTTCTCATTCTTCACTACCGGAAATGAGAAGTTTGCCGAGTGCCCTAAGATTTGCCGAGTGCAATATCTCGGGCACTTGGCAAAGATTTGTTTGCCGACAAAAAACACTCGGCAAATTAAATGTTTGCCGAGTGTTTTTTAAAAATACACTCGGCAAATGTGTTACTAACGGACGTCGTGACGACCTGCTTGCGCGGCAAAAATTTTTTTTTGAGGGTTTGCCGAGTGTTTTTTAAAAATCACTCGGCAAAGAGAGTATGTTTGCCGAGTGCTTTTTAAAAAACACTAGGCAAACCCATCTTTTTTATTTTTTTGAACCATTGTTTCAAGTCTACATGATATTTCCATTTTGATTTTAACTTGAATTTTTTTCTACAATAAAAACACAACATATATTATCTCATGTAAAAATTACACATTTTTTTGTTTCAGTTTGTTATTTTTAAATTATTAAGTATGTTTCTAGGATTTAAATTGAAATAGGTGAAATTTGAACTACAAGTGCCTAAAATAATAAACCAAAAATTATGAAAAAATTATATTCATGTTTTTAAGTCAATTTAGGGTTCTTATAAACTGAATTCAAATAAATTTTGAAGCATTTAGGGCGTGACGCTCATTCAACAACGTGAAGCTTAATAATTTTTTAATTAGAAAACAATAAACTTAAGTCTAAAAAAAACGAGACTTGTTAGGGTTTAGGGAAGAAATGAATGTTTCGAGAAAATTATCCTGTAGAGTATTTAGAAATCAGAGATTATGAGATGAGTGATTAGGTTTAGGGAAGAAATGAAATAGGTTTGAAAGAATTTTGATGGCTAAATTATTTTTTGTACTTGAATTTTTTTTCTACAATAAAAACACAACATATCTTATCGCATGTAAAAATTACACATTTTTTGGTTCAATTTTGTTATTTTTAAATTATTAAGTATTTTTCTAAGATTTAAATTGAAATAGGTGAAATTTGAACTACAAGTGCCTAAAATAATAAACCAAAATTTATAAAAAAATCATATTCATGTTTTTAAGTCTAGTTAGGGTTCTTATAAACTGAATTGAAAGAAATTTTGAATAATTTAGGGCGTGACACTCGTTCAACAACGTGAAGCTTAATAGTTTTTTAATTATAAAACAATCAACTGAAGTCTAAAAAATATGATATTTGTCATGGTGTTATTATGTGATACATAGATGCTGTGATAAAAATTTAAAAATATTTCGAGAAAATTATCACGTAGAGTGTTTAGAAACCGGAGATTACGAGAGGAGAAATTAGAGTTTAGAGAAGAAATGAGATATGTTTGAAATAAGTTTGATCGGTGAATCATTTTTTATACTTGAAATTTTTTCTACAATAAAAATCACAACACATATCATCCCATGTAAAATTTTCACATTGTTTAGGTTCAGTTTGGTATTTTTAAATTATTAATTATGTCTCTAAAATTTAAATGGAAATAAGTTAAATTTGAACTTCAAATGAATGAAATAATAATAAAAATATTATTAAAAAAATATTTATGTTGTTGAGTTTATTTTTAGTTTTTATGCAATATAGCTTTATAATTTCTATCAAGAAAAAGATTGTAAAACAAATTAAACAAAAATAAAAAAATAAAAAGCCTCTTTGCCGAATGCCACATTTGAGGCACTCGGCAAATATTTTGGGTTTGCCAAGTGCAACACTCGGCAAACAAAATATTATCTCTCCCGCATAATTTTTCCGCCAAAATTTCAAAGTTGGCGCACTTTTTTTTTCAAATTTTTCACGGATTTCCTTTAAAATCTCACCCCTTCCCTCTTACCTACATTCATTTTCTTTCTACTTCACTCCCACCGGCTCCCTCTCTCGTCGCCGGTGGCCGCCCCATCGCTGTCGGTCCCAGCCCCGTCGCCGTCGGTTGCCGCCCCCGTCCGCCGTGCTGCCGATCCCCCGCGGCGCCGAGCCCCCACAACCCGCGTCGTGCGCGCCCGTGCCCCGCGCCCCGTCACCGCCGGTCGCCGCCCCGCTCGCCCCGTCGCCATCGGTAGCCACCGGTGGCTGCCTCGTCGCCATGGGTCCTAGCCCCGTCGCCATCGGTCGCCACCCCAGCAAGTGAGCCCCCGCGACAAGCGCCCCCGCGCGCCGTGTGCCCCGCGCTCTGTGCCGCGGCCTGACGCATCGCGCCCGCCCGGTGTTCGACAAAATGTGCATTCGGGACGTCCCGTTCTGCACATTTTTATTTTTTTTATTTACTGTTTTCTTGTTTGCCGAGTGCCAAATTTGGATTACTCCATCACCTTATAAATAGATATATGTCTATTTAGATTCCACATGAGTCTTCAAGTCATCATTATTTCTAAACTAGTTTTTACAGAAAAACAAAGTAATCACAGGTTACATCTGAAAAACAAAATGATATAACCATATTTTTAACCGATCAATGACGATGGAAATTATAGTTTCTTAACCACACACCCACGTGTACCCACACTACGGGATAAATTCTGTTTGCCGAGTGCCAAAAGCACTCGGTTAAGCCTTGTTTGCACTCGGCGAATAACACACGGTAAAAACACTATCGGTGATCAACTGTTTGCCGAGTGTTTTTTATCGAGCACTCGACGAACACTTCACCGAGTGCCAAATTTGATACTCGACAAACAAAATATTATAACGAAGCATTGACGGAAGGTTTAACGAGTGCCCAAAATTTGGCACTCGGCAAACAAGAAAACAGTAAATAAAAAAATAAAAATGTGCAGAACGGGACGTCCCGAACGCACATTTTGTCGAACATCAGGCGAGCGCGACACATCACGACGCGGCACGGCGCGCGGGGCATGCGGCGCATGGGGCGCGGGTGCACCCGGCGCGCACGAAGCAGGACGCGGGGCACGCGGGGGCTCGGCGCCGCTGTGGCGCGGTGGCACGGCGGTCGGGGCAGCAACCAACGGTGACGGGGCGGGGATCGATGACGACGGGGCGGCCACCGGTGGCGACCGACGGTGACGGGGTGAGCGGGGTGGCGACCGGCGGCGACGGGGCCCCGCGTGAGCGCCGTGGGGGCTCGGCGGCGTGGCTGCCGGGGCGGCGACCAATGGCGACGGGGCAGGGACCGACAGCGATGGGGCGGCCACTAGCGGCGAGAGAGGGAGCCGGTGGGAGGGAAGTTGAAGGAAAATGAATGTAGGTAAGAGGGAAGGGGTGAGATTTTAAAGGAAATCTGTGAAAAATTTGAAAAAAAAGTGCGCCAACTTTGAAATTTTGGCAAAAAAATTGTGCGGGGAGATAATATTTTGTTTGCCGAGTGTTGCACTCAGCAAACCCAAAATATTTTCCGAATGCCTCAAATGTGGCACTCGACAAAGAGGCTTTTTTATTTTTTTTTTATTTTTGTTTAATTTGTGTTACAATCTTTTTCTTGATAGAAATTATAAAGCTATATTGCATAAAAACTAAAAATAAACTCAACAACATAAATATGTTTTTTAATAATATTTTTTTATTATTTCATTCATTTTAAGTTCAAATTTAACCTATTTCCATTTAAATTTTAGAGAGATAATTAATAATTTAAAAATACCAAACTGAACCTAAAAAATGTGAAAATTTTACATGGGATAATATGTGTTGTGTTTTTATTGCAGAAAAAATTTCAAGTATAAAAAATGATTCACCCATCAAACTTATTTCAAACATATCTCATTTCTTCTCTAAACCCTAATTCCTCCTCTCGTAATCTCCGGTTTCTAAACACTCTACGTCATAATTTTCTCGAAATATTTTTAAATTTTTATCATAGCATCTATGTATCACATAATAAAACCATGACAAATATCATGTTTTTTAGACTTAAGATGATTTTTTTATAATTAAAAAACTATTAAGCTTCACGTTGTTGAATGAGCGTCACACCCTAAATTATTCAAAATTTCTTTCAATTCAGTTTATAAGAACCCTAAATAGACTTAAAAACATGAATATGATTTTTTAAAAAAATTTGGTTTATTATTTTATGCACTTGTAGTTCAAATTTCACCTATTTCAATTTAAATCTTAGAAACATACTTAATAATTTAAAAATAAAAAAATTGAACCAAAAAATGTGTAATTTTTACATGAGATAATATATGTTGTGTTTTTATTGTATAAAAAAATTCAAGTACAAAAAATAATTTAGTCGTCAAACTTCTTTCAAACATATCTCATTTCTTCTCTAAACCCTAATCACTCATCTCATAATCTCCGATTTCTAAACACTCTATGTGATAATTTTCTCAAAATATCTTTAATTTTTTATCACATCATCTATGTATCATATAATAACATCATGACAAGTCTCGTGTTTTTTAGACTTCAGTTGATTTTTTATAATTAAAAAATTATTAAGCTTCGCGTTGTTGAACGAGCGTCACACCCTAAATGCTTCAAAATTTATTTGAATTCAGTTTATAAGAACCCTAAATAGACTTAAAAACATGAATATAATTTTTTCATAATTTTTGGTTTATTATTTTAGGCACTTGTAGTTCAAATTTCACCTATTTCAATTTAAATCCTAGAAACATACTTAATAATTTAAATACAACAAACTGAAACAAAAAATGTGTAATTTTTACATGAGATAATATATGTTGTGTTTTTGTTGTAGAAAAAAATTCAAGTTAAAATAAAATTGGAAATATCTGTAGACTTTAAACAATGGTTCAAAAAAAAATAAAAAAATAGGTTTCCCAAGTGTTTTTTAAAAAGCACTCGGCAAACATACTCTCTTTGCCGAGTGCTTTTAAAAAAAAAACACTCAGCAAACCCTAAAAAAAAATTTTGCCGCACAAGCACGCTGTCGCGACGTCGGTTAGTAACTTATTTGCCAAGTGTATTTTTAAAAAACACTAAGCAAACATTTAATTTGCCGAGTGTTTTTTGTTTACCGAGTTTTTTCTAAAAACACTCGGCAAACAAATCTTTGCCGAGTGCCCGAGATATTGCACTAGGCAAACCCTCGGGCACTCGGCAAACTTCTCATTTCCGGTAGTGACATATCATATGTAAACGTATGTAGGAGAAGTACATGTGCATGCATGGCCATCTGGGGTGCATGCATGATCGATGAGTAGTTGAATACCTACCGACATGGCTAAGGCAGGTCCATAATTTGTGGATCTGAATTCCTGAAATCTGAGAGGAGACCTACCCATGCCACTAGGTAGCTTAGTAGCTACTAGCTGCATTCCCATGCACACAGGGAACAGATCAGTTCGCCATCAGGTAAGTTATATGAACTAGCTAGGCACACAGCAACACAGCAAGAAGTTGTGTTTGTGTGCTTCCAAGAATCAACAAACATGTAAAAGATGCAGTTCAATTATTCAACACGGACAAATATATAATTAACTACACATTGACACTGCATACGAATTGATTCTTGGGGTAGTTACAGAGTAAATAGTAGCTTCTCCAATTAATGATTATTGTCTAGTAGGGTAGAGCTCCAACAAAAATGAATATATCAAAATGCTTAACTGCAAAGACAACATGACACTAATGGAAACTTCTGTAAGTATCTAGAGGAGATGCTAGTGTACACAACATGACACAAGGTGATTAGTAGTATTAAGAAATAACTTGGGTGGATATTATTATTTCAATTAATTATAATTTCTAATACATTTGACTAAGTAGAATCACTTGATTAATCACAACATATTAATTGTCATATATGTATTAAAAAATGGAAGAATGGCAAAAAATTAAGTATGTTGAAGTTTAAGATGGTATTTAATCGAAGTAGGAGTTTAGAGTGGCAAATTATTGAAATACAAACTTTAGAGTGGCAAATTATTAATATTCTAAATTAAAAAATATATAAAAATCATTTTTTATAAATTTTAAATATTAAAAAATTCTTTGTGGGGACTACATTAGACATATGGGTACACTAGCATCTCCGTGGTGGGCCCTAGTGTCCCCCAACCCATCCCTCTCGCCCTCACTTCACATACCCTCGTAAAATAATTGTGCCTTAGCTTCTCATGCCAGCTATTTTTATGTCTATGTTTAAATGATTTCATAAGATATCAAAATAGCACATAATATATCTATATGACTTTTAGCCCGTGTAGCAACACACGGGTATATTATTTAGTTAATAAGGCTAATTCTTGGCCAAAACTTCCATGCACGGTTATAGGGAAGGTTGCACTCTTATAAAACAATTTTGCCTTCTCATGCCAACTATTTTGATGTCTATGTTTAAATGATTTCATAAGATATCAAAATAGCACATACCCTAAACCCAAACCCTAATAATCATCACGCCAATGTCAACCTTCGCTCGAGTTGTCGCTCTTTCAATTGTGAAAAGTGAGGAAGCATCAAATTAAGGTGTTATGGTTTCATGCGTCTCACTTCTCACTAGTGAGTTTTGTTTGGCGTTGGCGAGCCTCCAGCCAAGCGATTTAGGGGATGACGTTGCGCTGGCTAATAGATGGGGCTGAGGGTGATGCGGTAGAAATAGAAGACAAAGCTCATTCTTGATCAAAACTTCCATGCACGGTTATAGGGCAGGGTGTGCCTATGTAAAACAATTGTGCCTTCTTATGCCGGCTACTTTGATGTCTATGTTCATAATATATCAAAATAGCTAGCACATAACATATCTATATGACTTTTATCCCGCGTAGCAACACACAACTATATTTGCTAGTTAATATAAATGCTATACATATTTTTATGTGACACATTTCAGTTTTTAAATTGTGTTTAGTTTTGTTTACTGTAAGTTGCTGCATGTTTAATTATTCATTTAAATTTGGACCATACATTTTTATGTGAAACATGAAATGTATGTAATTGGAACACACATTCTTTTCAACTATGAAACTCTTCTGTTGTCATGTTTTTACCATAAAAGTTCCATCAAATGTTCATGCAAACATACATAAAGGAAATCAAAATTCAATGAACTAACTAGCTAGTACAATATAATAGCATGTCATTGACAGATAGTTAAAGCTCTGTCACCAATATGTTTTGCACCGTTCAGAGCTAACTCAACAATGATGAGTCAGGTAGGGAGACAAATTTTGTCATAAAAGTGGAAGGAGACAAATAAAAAAATGATTTGCACATTTGCAATAATTAGTAGTTAGTGGCAGGTCACTAGAGAGATACTATCTCATCAAATCGGTCAGTTATATTCTGTTTAAATGAGGATAAAAATGAGTGTATTTTCCACTCATCATGTTGTCGTCGAGGCTCGAGAAAATAAGGAAAGTTATAGCAGCCCAAAAATCGACCAAGTTTATTTCCCCCTTTGTCTTTCCTTCTAGGATTCAGAATCCTCTTTCACATGACAATCTTAATTATCTCCCATAGTCGAAAACTCACAAACCATCAAAAATCTGAGGAGAATAAATTAAGTATAAAACTTGCACACATAGATAATAATAATAATAATAATCACATTTCAATAAAATTTCCAAGGTCAGAAACAATACATAAACATATTATATTAGACTGTTCCTGACACATACCACAGAGTCCTTATTACAAGCAATGAGAGGAATTAAATATGCTTGTAACCACACACCACTACCGGAAACATAATGTTTGTTGAGTGTATTCCCTCGGGCACTCGACAAACCAAACTTTGCTGAGTGTACCCTAAAAAACATTCGGCAAACATTTTACTCTCAATGAAGGTCAATGTTTTCCTATTGCCCACTCAAAGGCACTCGGCACATGTTTTGAAAAAACTCTCCCCCACAGGTCTTAGCGGTGTGATAGCTCGAAAAATAAGGGTTTGTAGAGTGTCACTAATGGACACTCGGTAAAGTTGCTCTGTCGGCTGAACCAACAAGTGCACCATGTTTCCAATTTGACGGGTTTGCCGAGTGTTGTTTAAATTGTATAAATTTTAGCAATGCACAATTTTTTCAGTAACAAGATGAATAATATGTTTAATTGTATATTTTTTAATGCAATTCCATGTTTAGTATTGTACATTTTATTCAAATGCACTAAGTTTTTTCATCCACCGTCGGTATACATTCTTTCATGTGTAGCATTAGTTTTATAAATTGTAAACATGTTTATTTAAAGTTTTGCAAATGCACAAATTCATGTCATGAAGCAAAATATTTAAATTTTATCTCCTTCAATTTTATTACAACTTTATTTGTATAATATGTGTACTCATACTTTATTTGCATAGTTTAGTTAGTGTTCAAGTAAAAATACTCATACATGTGTATACATGTGTTAGGTTCAATTTTAATGCTATCATTGTAATATCTCTTTATGTCTTGATGTTTATGTTGATTAATATGTTGTGTATGTGGATGTCAGGCATCACGCCGTGATGTGTATATGGATGTCGGCCATTGTGTCGTGCTATTTGTGGCCATTATGCCTTGTTCTTTGTAGGTTCTGTTAGTTTTACTATGTATTACAGAGGAGATGTTGTCGAAATTTTTTATATTTTCTATTGATTGTCGCGTAACCTAGGCGTCTCCCGTTCGGAAGAGTTATGGTTTGGAATATACATGTCTTTGCATATCTATGGCCATAATTGTATCGAATTGTCCACGTTTCTTCGTCAGCCAGATGATTTGTAGATTGAGCTCACTTTCATTCTCTGTTCTGATCTAACCTAGGGTTTCGGTAGCACCTTCCTGTTGTTCTCCGAACGCACATTCTGTTGGCATGTTGCTGAGACGTGCATTTGGAAAACATTCCACCTCCCGATCACCAAGACAATTATATCATATCACTTATTCATTGATTATTAACGCGCGCACACATGCATGGATGACATACATATAGTTGAGTCCAACCGATGGATCAACTAGAGGTTGCCCCATATGGTAAAAAATTTATTGGAGATAAACATTAACATAACTTAGGTCTTAGCCTGAAGCATACCAACATATGCTTATGGATGGCATTCATGCTGGTAGCAATGTAGTCATATCATTTTAGGCTTGACCTTCTTCCATCTTAGCAAGTACTCCCATTTCTTCCATCTTAGCAGGGACTGTCAAATTGAAATATGGAAATCCCATTACCGCATGATTGCTACAAAGCTTGTATGTGCATATAACAAATGCATTGAATAGAGTGAGTTTAATGAATTTACCAGAATCGGATAGAACACATGGGTAACAACAAGTGTTCTTGCAGATAGTGTCGGTGCCAAATATAGTGCTAAGACAAGCAAAACAACATGCTTTTGCTTGAGCTGATATGCAGCAGTCACACTGTGCCGCGGTGGCTGAGTTAACATTGAGGCTCAAGATGACCAAGCACATGATCACCATCAAAGTGGTAGTTCTCTTTCCCTCCATTGCCTCCTCTTGCTTCTAACTTCTTTGGTTACCTATCTAAGTTTATTGTTTTTGTGTTGAGAGGTGATTCTTGAATGGACGTTGCTGGCTGCAATTTATAGGCAGGTGCGCTATGCATGTGATCATATGGACAAGGTGCAAATGGGTGGTCGTGATATGGATAAGGTGCGAATTGGTGTCTACTTGTATAGTGTAGCTCCAATATAATGTACGTATGTATCTTATACATGTATACAGTTGATGGATGTACATGTTTGTTGCACGAACTCTGAACCAACTCTTCATAATAGGTCTTTGTTACCAAGTAATTTTACTTTTGCACGTTTCAGGTGAGAGGCACAAGAAAATATTTTACACATCAAGAGGGCAGAGAAGACCTCGTTTGGATTATTGGTGTTAATTTCCCTACGAAAATCACTCCTAGGGACCGGGGGATTGGATCGAGCAAGTTGCAACTACAAACCACTTGACCGGTTTCAACTCCACATGATTAGTTTATCTAGCTAGCATTACAACTTCTTCTTTGGTTTCAACTCAACGTGATTAATGTACAATGTTACAAATGAGAAATTTGTTTTTGGAATGTACCACTTCGCATTGAAGCTGCCAAAGGGCCAAGGCTTTTCTTAGTTCATTTCTGTAAAACAAAAGCATATATCAGTAAATACTGATTCTTTTTAGTCACATAACAGACCATTTGGATTAAAAATAAAGACCATTTGTATAGGTAAATCTCAACAAGTACCCCTAGTGGTTACCTTATTTGATATGTAATTTTGAATTTACTTCGGCTCCAGACATCACTTTTGTATTATTTGTCACAACTTTAAGATTTTTTGACTTCATTTTTCTTAAAAAGTTAATGGGTATTTATCAGTAATTCAGAAGATTATGTAAGAGCATTAGTCTCTTTGACAAAACTTATTGATATCTTATATTTAAATTTGTTTATTGTCTGCAATGAAAACTTGGTATATTTATCTATTATCCTAAAACAATATATATATATATATATATATATATTGAAGATGATTTCGTGTTATGAGCACGGCGATGAGAGTGGGAATGGGGAGGCCATGTGTTGGCCTGGCCTCCGACAAGGGCCAACTACCAAGCCCTTGACTACCTCGAGATGGGCAGAAATTTAGTATATTTATTGGAATTAATTAGCAGTCAGATGTGCACATTGAAATATGATCCAATTAAAATATGATAGTACCCGTGTGCACTACTACAAAGCGACACTGTAGTGGCGGGCAAAAACGACCTGTAGTGGCGGGCCCAGTCCGCCACGGCTCTAACGCCACTGCTAACCCTGGTTAGCAGTGGCGGGCAGAGTGCCCGCCACTGTTGTGTTTGTTTCATGAACTCTAAAACAACTCTTCATAACATGTCTTTGTTACCACGTAATTTTACTTTCGCACGTTTCAGCTCCAATGTATGTATCTTTTGCACATTTCAGCTATAGATGTATACATTTGATGGATGTACATGGCTGTTCCACCAGATGCTCATGCTCCGGCACATCTAACTGTAGTCACAACCATACAACTACTTCAAAAAACTGGGCGCTGTGCAACAGTAAAATCTGATCCAATTAAAATATGATAGTCTCCACGTAGTACACGAGCAAGACAATTAATATATGTAGACCGAGAGATCAGATCCTGAGGAGCTGGATCATAAGTCATAACTAACGCACCTAATCATAGAATGACGACCATGCATGTTGAGGAAGAACTAAGCGAAAAGACCATAAGGCGCATTATTCTCAACGTCCGTTCTGCTATGAATCTATGATCAATGAATTAGTGAGTTCAGCATTCATAAAAAAAAAGTGAGTTCAGCTTCTGTGAATTTCTGATAATATATCCAGACATCAAATACAGCCGAAGCCAACCATGTACACAACTAGACGTACACTAGCTAACTAGGATTGATATGAGCAATGTTTAGGTAAATATATATTATATATATAGTTTATAAGAAGGCAAAGAAGATACAGAAACTACTTATTTTTAATTTCCATATCTTGAATTCAGACCCACAAATTATGGGCCTAACTCAGCCATGTCGGTAGGAATCCTGCTGCTACTCATCGATCCAGATAGCCATGCATGCACAAGGTTATATGTTTTGTTTTTCAGACGTAGCTCATGATTACTTTGTTTTTATGTAAAAACTAGTTTACAAATAATGATGCCTTGAAGAGCCATGTGAAATCTAAATAGTCATATATCTATTGATAAGTTGATAGAGTAATACATAGATCAAATCTTTTTTGTTAGAAGTAGATTAAAACCGGATAGAGAAATTATATGCCATGTATATATATAATCCTCTTTGGCACTGTAAATATTTTATTTTTAATAATTTTAGATAGATTAGTGGTGTGGAGAAGTGACTGATGTGGAATAAATTCAGATCTTTACATATGCTGCATTGAAAACAAGGCAAATTTAGACCTTATATAATGAATTTTGAATGTTAAATATAAAAAAATTAAGTGGGGGATAGAAGTACACCATGTCATAATGTAACTGCCCTAAGAATCATTGGAGAAGCTATTGTTTACTCTGTCCATATGAAATTTAATTGTCAGACTATAACTGCGTCAAAAATCAATCGTATGCATGTAGAATCAATATGTAGTTATATATCTGTCCGTGTTGAATAATTGAACTGTATCTTTCACATGTTTGTTGATTCTTTGATTCTTAGAAGCACACAAGTACAACTTGCTATGTTGTTGTGTAAGTTCGAACTAGTCTTTAGTTTAATTCATAGAGATATGGAAATTAAAAATAAGTAGTTATGTACCTTCTTTGCCTTTTTATAAACTATATATAAAATATATATTTACATAAACATTGCTTATATCAATCCTGCTTAGCTAGAGTAGTCTACTAGCTAGTCGTACATAGTTGGCTTGGCTGCATTTGATATCCGGATATATTATCAGAAATCACTCAGAGCAGCTGAATTCACTTTTTTTTTATGAAAGCTGAACTCACTTATTCATTGATTATTGTCAGTTGTGCACTTTTCATATATCTAATTTGTCTTAAGCTTAGCCTGTTTGGATCATTGTTTCCTACTGATTAGTCACAGGGGGTTTGCAACACTGGTTGAATTATAACTAATTACGACAATAATAACTAATGGCTTGACTATCATCTTAATCAGCTATATATATATATATATAATTTGTCAGTGACTGATGGCTTGAAACTATACGATTGATTGGTTTCGATCGGGGTAAATGAGGAGTAACATTATATTGAACAGACTGTTTCCATTTTTATATATTCATTTTTGTTGGAGCTCCACCCTTCTAGACGAGAATTATTAATTGGTGAAGCTACTGTTTACTCCATCCATATGAAATTTAATTGTCAGACTGTAACTGCCCCAAGAATCAATTCATATGCAGAATCAATATGTAGTTATATATCTGTCCATATTGAATAATTGAATTGCATTTTAATTGTGTATTTAGATATTTAGATAGATATTTTGTCCAAATATAGGCCATTGGTCAAAAACACATGAATATAAGCCTTTAGCCTAAAACACACGAAAACACACAATATAAGCTTTAGGGCTAAAAACACACGACAATAAGCCTTTTGGGCCAAAAATAAATGATATATGCCTATGGGGCTAACACACACGAAAATAAGCCTTTGAACAAAATATGAAGGAATATAAGCCTTTATACAAAAAATGAACGAAAATAAGCTTTTGGTCAAGAAACACATGAATATGGGTGTGTTTGGTTGAGCTGTGGCTGTGGAAAAAAGCTGCTGTGGGTTGTGGGCTGTGGGCTGTGGAAAAGCTGCTGTGGGTTGTTGGCTGTGAGAAAGCTGAAAGCCGTTTGGCTGAAACGACTGTGAAGCTGCTTTGAGCTGTGAGCTGTGTAAAAAATTCAATTTATGAAATTTTGTATGGTTGTATGAAATTTGAAATGTCAATTTATGAAATTTTGTATGGTTGTATGAAATTTTAAATATCAATTTATGAAATTTTATACGGTTGTATGAAATTTGAAATGTCAATTTATGAAATTTTGTATGGTATGAAATTTGAAATATCAATTTATGAAATTTTGTATGGTTGTATGAAATTTGAAATGTCAATTTATGAAATTTTGTATGGTTGTATGAAATTTGAAATGTCAATTTATGAAATTTTGTATGGTTGTATGAAATTTGAAATGTCAATTTATAGAATTTTGTATGGTTGTATGAAATTTGAAATGTCAATTTATGAAATTTTGTATGGTTGCGAAGCCAAAAGTCAAAAGCCGCAAAAAGCAGGTCTAGAGGAGCTTTCACATTTACACTGCATCAAAAGCTGTTGGTTCAAAACATGCCCTTTGGTTTGGCTTTTGGCTTCCAGGAAGCAAAAGCTGCTTCCGGAAGCCAAACCAAAGGGACCCTATATGTCTTTAGGGTAAAAACTCAAGACTATAACTATTTGGGTCTAAATTGCTCGAATACAGGCTTTTAGGAAAAAATATAAGCATTTCAGCTAAAAAAATATAAGACTTGGGGCTAAAACACACGAATATAAATCTTTTGGTGAAAAAAACTAGAACATAATCCTTCGGGGTAGAAACATGTGGCTATAACCCTTTGGGTATAAAACACACGAATATAATATTTTAGGAAAAAATATATAAATATAAGCATTTAGGCTACAAATACACGACTATAAGCCTTTGATCTAAAAACACATGAATATAAACCTTTTGGCAAAAAATACATAAACATAAGTCTTTCGCCCAAGACACATAAATATAAGTCTTTCGTCCAAAACAAACGAGTATAAGCCTTTGGGTTAAAACACACGAATATAAGTCTTTGTGCCAAAAACACGAATATATGCCTTTGGCTAAAAACACTTGAATATAAGCATTTGGTCCAAGAACACACAAATTATAAGCATTTTGGCCAAAAGAACATGAATATAAGCCTTTTGGTGTTGCCAAAAACATGAATATATGCCTTTAGGCCAAAAACACATGAATATATGTGTTTGGGCCAAAAATATATGATTATAAGCCTTTGGACAAAAAATGCATGAATATAAGCATTTGGAAAAAACAAACAAAAATAAGATTTTGGGCAAAATACACAAGAATATAGCTTATAGGGTAAAAACACATGACTATAACCATTTGGATCTAAACCTCAAGAATATAAGTTTTTAGTAAAAACCAACGAATATAAGAATTTAGACTAAAAATACATGAATAAAAGTCTCTAAGGTAAAGGCACACGAACATAAACCTTTTGAATAAAAGACATGAATAAAAGAGTTTGGGCAAAAAACAAACGAATATAAGTATTTGGCCAAAAACACACGAGTAAAGTGTATGGGCCAAAACACAAGAATATAAGACTTTGGAGCAAAGTAACATGAATAAATGCCTTTGGCCAAAAATACAAGAATATAAACATTTAGGCTAAAAACACACGAATATATGTCTTTTGGCAAAAAACACATGAATATGAGCCTTTTGTCTTAAAACACATGAGTATATGCCTTTAGTTTATTAAAAACACACCAATATAAGCTTTTAGCCCAAATCACACGAAATTAAGATTTGTAGAGAAAAACATATGAGTATAAGTCTTTGGGGTAAAAACACACGACTATAACTCATCGGGTCTAAAACACACGGATATAAGGATTTGGGTCAAAATTACATGTATATAAGAATTTGTGCTAAAAATACACAAAATATAAGCCTTTAGGTAAAAACACAAGAATATAGGCTTTTTGGCAAAAACACATTACTACAAGTCTTTTGTCTAAAAATACACAAATAAAATCCTTTGACCCCAAAACACACGAATATAAGCTTTTGTGCAAAAAACAAAAATATAAGCCTTTGGACAAAAATGCATGCATGAATATAAGCCTTTAGACAAAAACAAAAAAATATTTTGGGTAAAAAACAAAAGAATATAAGCCTTTAGGGTAAAAACACATTAATATAACCATATGGGCCTAAAACACATGAATACAAGTTTTTAGTAAAAACATATGAATATAACCATTTAGACTAAAAATACACGAATAAAAGTCTCCAAGGTAAAAATAAACGAATATAAGTCTTTGGCCAAAAACACACGAATATAAGTGTATGAGCGAAAACACAAGATTATAAGACTTTAGGGCAAAATAACATGAATAAATGCCTTTGGCAAAAACACAAGAATATAAGCATTTGAGTTAAAAACACACGAATATAAGAATTTGGGCGAAAAACACATGAATATATGTGTTTTTGGTAAAAATGCACGGATATGAGCATTTTTGCCAAAACCATGAATATAAGCCAATGGGCCAAAATAACATAAATATATATCTTTGGCAAAAAAACACACGAATATGAACCTTTGGGTGAAAAACACACTAATATAAGCATTTGGGCAAAAAAACACACGAATATAAGCATTTGTGCCAAAAACATAGGAATATATGAATTATGGCAATAAAACACACAAAGATAAGCATTTGGGCAAAACACACGAATATAAGAATTTAGGCCAGACACACATGAATATATAAACTATGGCCAAAAAGACACAAAATCATTTTGGCAAAAAAACACACGAATATAAGCCTTTGTGCCAAAAACATGAATACATGTATTTAGCCCAAAAACACACGAATATATGTCTTAGCGCCAAAAACACATGAATATGAGCCTTTTGGCTTGCAACACATGAGTATAGGCCTTTAGTTTAAACACACACCAATATAAGCTTTTAACCCAAAACTCACGAAAATAAGATTTCTAGCGAAAAACATATGAGTATAATTATTTGGGGTAAAAACACATGGCTATAACTCTTCAGGTCTAAAACACACGAATATATGGATTTGGGTCAAAATTACATAAATATAAGCATATGTGCTAAAAACACAAAAATATAAGCCTTTATATAAAAACAAAAGAATATAGGCTTTTTGGCAAAAACACATTACTTCAAGTCTTTTGTCTAAAAATACACAAATAAAAGCCCTTGACACCAAAACACACGAATATAAGTTTTTATGCAAAAAAACACAAATATAAGCCTTTGGACAAAATGCATGTATATAATCCTTTAGACAAAAAAAGAAAAAATGATTTTGGGCAAAAAAATACAAGAATATATAAGCCTTTAGGGTAAAAACACATGACTATAACCATTTGGGTCTAAAACACATGAATACAAGTTTTTAGTAAAAACATATGAATATAACCATATAGACTAAAAATACACGAATAAAATTCTCCAAAGTAAAAATACACAAATATTAAGTCTTTGGCCAAAAACACACGATTATAAGCATATGGGTGAAACACAAGAATATAATACTTGGGGGAAAATAACATGAATAAATGCCTTTGGCAAAAAACACAAGAATCTAAGCATTTGGGCTAAAAACACATGAATATAAGAATTTGGGCGAAAAATACATGAATATATGAATTTTTGCTAAAAACGCAAGAATATAAGAATTTTGGCCAAAAACATGAATGCAAGCCTTTGGGCCAAAATAACATGAATATATGTCTTTTGCCAAAAACACTCGAATATGAGCCTTTGGGCGGAAAACACACTAGCATTTTGCCAAAAACATACGAATATAAGTATTTGGGCCAATAAACACAGGAATATATGCATTATGGCCAAGAACACACAAATATAAGCCTTTGTGCCAAAAACATGAATATATGTATTTAGGCCAAAACACATGAATATATGTATTTGCACCAAAAACACATGAACATGAGCCATTTGGATTAAAAGACATGAGTATAGGCCTTTAGTTTAAAAACATACCAATATAAAACTTTTAGCCCAAAACACATGAAAAAAGATTTCTAGCGAAAAACACATGGGTATAAATCTTTGGGGTAAAAACACACGACTATAACTCTTTTGGTACATCTAAAACACACGAATATTAGGATTTGGGCCATAATTACATGAATATAAGTATTTGAGCTAAAAACACAAGAATATAAGCCTTTAGGAAGAAACACAAGAATACAATATGCTTTTTTTTACAAAAACACATTAGTATAAGAATTTTGGCTAAAAATACACAAATAGAAGCCATTCACAAAAACACACGAATATAAGCTTTTGTGCATAAAAACACAAATATAAGCCTTTGGAGAAAAAATACATGAATATAATCCTTTCGACAAAAAAATAAGATTTTGGGAAACAAACACAAGAATATAAGCCTTTAAGGTAAAAACACATGACTATAACCATTTGAGCTAAAACACATGAATATAATCTTTTAGTAAAAAAACATATGAATATAAGCATTTAGATTAAAAATACACGAATAAAAGTCTTTGAGGTAAAAACATACGAATATAAACCTTTTGCCAAAAAAGATAGGAATATAAGAGTTTGGGCCAAAAACACACGAATATAAGCATTTGGGCCAAAAACACATGCATATATGCATTTTTGCTAAAACACACAAATGTAAGCATTTTTTTTAAAAAAATACATGAATATAAGTCTTTGGTCCAAAATAACATGAATATATATCTTTGGCGAAACACACACAAATCTGAGCATTTGGGAAAAAACACACGAATATAAGCATTTGGGAAAAAACACACGAATATAAGCAGTTGGACCAAAAACACACGAATATAAGCCTTTGGGCCAAAAACATGAATATATCCATTTAGACCAAAAACACACGAATATATGTCTTTGGGCTAAAAACACAAGAATATGATACTTTTGGCTTAAAACACATGAGTATAGGACTTTAGTTTAAAAACACACCAATATAAGCTTTTAGTCTGAAACACACGAAAAATAAGATTTCTGGTGAAAAACACATGGGTATAAGTCTTTGGGGGTGAAAACACACGACACTAACTCTTTGGGTCTAAAACACATGAATATAAGGATTTGGGCCAAAATTACATGAATATAAGCATTTTTGTGAAAAAAACAAAGGATATAAGCCTTCAGGCAAAAAGACAACAATACAAGCTTTTTGTCGAACGCACATTAGTATAAGTCTTTTAGCTAAAAATACACAAATAAAATCCGTTGACCAAAAACACAAAAATATAAGCTTTTGTGCATAAAAACACAAATATAAGTCGATCTTTTGACAAAAAATGCACGAATATAATCCTTTGGACAAAAAAACAAAAAATAAGATTTTGGGAAATAAACACACAAGAATATAAGCCTTTAGGGTAAAGACACATGACTATAACCATTTGGGATAAAACACAGGAATATAAGTTTTTAGTAAAAACATACAAATTTAAGAATTCAGACTAAAAATACACGAATAAAAGTCTTTGAGGTAAAAACATATGAATATAAACCTTTTTCCATAATAGACAGGAATATAAGAGTTTGGGGAAAAAACACACTTATAGAAGTCTTTGGCCAAAATCACACGAGTATAAATGCATGGGAAAAATAGAAAAATATAATACTTTGTGGCAAAATAACATTAATATATGCCCTTGGCCCAAAACACATGAATATTAGGCCATGGGAAAAAACTCACAAATATAATAAGACTTTGGGGAAAAATAACATGAAATTATGCCTTTGGCCAAAAACACACGAATATATGCATTTGGGCTAAAAACACATGAATATAAGCATTTGGGAAAAACACATGAATATATGCATTTTTGATTAAAACACACAAATATAATAATTTTGGCCAAAAAACATGAATATAAGCCTTTGGTCCAAAATAACATGAATTTATATCTTTGGCAAAAAACACATGAATATAATGAGCTTTTGGGAAAACACATGAATATAAGCATTTGGGAAAAAACACACTAATATAAGCATTTTGGCCAAAACACATGAATATATGCATTACGGACAAAATTACAAGAATATAAGAATTTTGGGAAAATACACACGAATATAAGCCTTTGTGCCAAAAATGAATATATGTATTTAGGCCAAAACACACAAATATATGTATTTACGCCAAAAACACATGAATATGAGCCTTTTTGCTTAACACACATGAGTATAGGCCTTTAGTTTAAAAACACACCAATATAAGCTTTTAGCCCAAAACACACGAAAATAAGATTTCTCGTGAAAACCACATGTGTATGTCTTTGGGGTAAAAACACACGACTATAACTATTTGGGTATGAAACACACAAATATAAGGATTTGGGCCTAAATTACATGAATATAAGCATTTGTGCTAAACACCAAAGAATATAAGCCTTTAGGCAAAAACACAAAAATATAGGCTTTTGGAAAAAACACATTCATATAAGTCTTTTTGCTAAAAATACACAAATAAAAGCTTTTGACCGGAAACATACATGAATATAAGTATTTGTGCATAAAAACACAAATATAATCCTTTGGACAGAAAATGCAGGAATATAATCTTTTGGACAAAAAACAAAAATAAGATTTTCAGAAACAAATACAAGAATATAAGCCTTTTGGGTAAAAACACATGACTATAACCATTTAGGCTAAAACACAGTATTATAAGTTTTCAATACAAAAATACGAATATAATAATTTAGACTAAAAATACATGAATAAAAGTCTTTGAGGTAAAAACATACAATTATAAACCTTTTGGCATAAAAGACATGAATATGTTTGGGCCAAAAACACACAAATATAAGTCATTGGCCAAAATCACACGAGTATGAGCGCATAGGCCAAAACACAGAAATATAAGTCATTGGCCAAAATCACACAGATATAAGCGCATAGGCCAAAACACACAAATATAAGACTTTGGGTCAAAATAACAGGAATATAGGCCTTAGGCCTAAAACACACGAATACAAGTGCATGAGCCAAAAAAACAAATATAAGACTTTGGGACAAAATAACATGAATTTATGCCTTTGGCCAAAAACACACAAATATAAGCATTCGGGCCAAAGACACATGAATATATGTATTTTTGCTGAAAACATGTGGATATAAGCATTTTGGCAAAAGACACGAATATAAGCATTTGGGACAAAAACACACAAATATAAGCATTTGGGAAAACACATGAATATAAGAATTTCATCCAAAAACACATTAATATGTGCATTGTGGACAAAAAACACGAATATAAGCATTTTGGACAAAAACACGTGAATATAAGCCTTTGGGTCAAAAACATGAATATATTCATTTAGGACAAAATGACATGAATATATGTCTATAGACGGAAAAAATTGGGGTAGGGGTACAATATGGTCAACAGAAGTCAAAAAAGTCTAGTCTAAGGTTGGTCAAAAAAGTATGCCATATTGCTATTTTTACTCTTCTGAGGTGTCCCCTGGGTTTCGAAGGAGTCTGCTATTTTTTAGATTCTATGGATTCCTTGCCTTGATCGTGACCTCTACCACACATTTTTCAGCCTTTTAGGATCTTTCGTGTGTCTCAGAGGAGTCTACTATTTTTCAGTTTCATCGGACTCATGGCCTCGACCGTGACCTATAGATCACGTTTTTACCCTTCTAAGGTGTCTCATGGGTTTCAGAGGAGTCTGCTATTTTTTTAGATTCAGTGGCTCGTGGCCTAGACCGTTACTTATAACACACGGGTTTCTGACTTTTAGGGTGTTTCAGAGTCCTAAAGGAGTCTTCTACTTTTTTTCATTTTGATGGACTCCTGGCCTTGATCATGACCAATAGCACACAGTTTTTTTGGCATTTCAGGCTGTTCAAGGGGTCCCGGAGTAGTGTGTTATTTTTTCGTTTAAGTGGACTCCTTGCCTCGATTGTGATCTATAACTCATATTTTTTACCATTTCGAGGTGTCCCGTGGTCCTAGAGGAGTGTGCTATTTTTCGTTTTAGTGGACACCTAGCCTCCACTGTGACGTGTAGCTCCCGTTTTTACCCATCCGAGGTGTCCCGTAGGTTTCAGAGGAGTCTGCTATGTTTTCGATTAAGTGGACTCTTGGCCTCGAGGGTGACCTATAGCACACAACTTTTGGCCTTTCATGATTTTTCGTGTGTTGTGGAGGTGTCAACTATTTTTTTTCAGTGGATTCTTGTGCTGGATCATGACCTATAGCTCACATTTTTACCCTTCCGAGGTATCTCGTGTGTCTCGGAGTATACTTCTATTGTTTTAATTCAGTGGACTCTTGGCCTCTATCGTGACCAATACCACATGGTTGTTGGCCTTTCCGGGTGTTCCGAGGGTCCTGGAGGAGTCTGCAATTTTTTCATTTCAGTGGACTTCTCGGCTTGACCGTGACATGTAGCACACGTTTTTTGGCCTTTCAAGATTTTCCATGCATACCAGTGGAGTATACTACTTTTCATTTCAGTGGACTCATGGCCTCGACCATGACTAATAGCTCATGTTTTTACCTTTTGAGGTGACCCCTGGGGTTCAGGGGAGTCTGCTATTTTTTAGATTTAGTGGACTCCTTGCCCCGACCGTGACCTCTACCACAAGTTTTTCGACCTTTCAGTATTTTTTGTGCATCCTAGAAGAGTGTACTGTTTTTTTTCATTTCAGTGGACTCATGCCCTCGACCGTGACCTATAGCTCAGGTTTTAACCCTTCCGAGGTGTCATGTGGGTTTCGGAGGAGTCTGTTATTTTTTAGATTTAGTCGCTTGTGGCCCCGATCGTGACCTATAGCACACGATTTTCGACCTTTTAGGGTGTTCCGGGGTGCTGGAGGAGTCTTCTACTTTTTCATTTCGGTGGACTCCTAGCCTCGAAAGTGACCAATAGCACATGGTTTTTGGTATTTTTGGGTGTTCGGGGGGTCCTGTAGTAGACTACTATTTTTCGTTTAAGTGGACTCCTTGCCTCGACTGTGATCTATTACTCTCATTTTTTACCCTTCCAAGGTGTCCCGTGGTCCCAGAGAAGTCTACTATCTTTTCGTTTTAGTGGACTCCTAGCCTCCACTGTGACCTATAGCTAAAATTTTTACCCATCCAAGGTGTCCCATAGGTTTTGGATGAGTCTACTATGTTTTCGATTCAGTGGACTCTTGGCCTTGAGGGTGAACTCTAGCACATGACTTTTGGCCTTTCATGATGTTCCGGGGGTCCCAGAGGAGTCAACTATTTTAGTTTCAGTGGATTCTTGAGCTCGACCGTGACCTATAGCTCACATTTTTTGCCATTCTGATGTGTCTCATGTGTCTCAGAGGATACTTCTATTTTTTCAATTCAGTGGACTCTTATCCTCTATCGTGACCAATACCACATGTTTTTTGTTCTTTCCGGGTGTTCCGGGGGTCCTGAAGGAGTCTGTAATTTTTTTTGTTTCAGTGGACTCCTAGGCTCGACCATGACATGTAGCACACATTTTTTGGCCTTTCAAGATTTTCCATGCGTATCAGTGGAGTCTACTATTTTTCATTTCAATGGACTAATAGCCTCGACCATGACCTATAGCTCACATTTTTACCCTTCTGAGGTGACCCCTAGGTTTTAGAGGAGTCTGCCATTTTTTAGATTTAATGGACTCCTTGCCTCGACCGTGCCCTCTGCCACATGTTTTTCGGCCTTTCAGTATTTTATGTGCATCCTAGAGGAGTCTACTATTTTTTTCGTTTCAGTGGACTCATGGCCTCGACCGTGACCTATAGCTCACGTTTTTACCTTTTCGAGGTGTCCTGTGTGTTTCGGAGGAGTTCGGTATTTTTTATATTCAGTGGCTCGTGGCCTCGACCGTGACCTATAGCACACGGTTTTCGACCTTTCATGATTTTCCATGCACTCCAGTGGAGTGCACTATTTTTCATTTCAGTGGACTCATGGCCTCCACCATGACCTATAGCTCATGTTTTTTACCCTTCTGAAGTGACCCTGGGTTTTAGAAGTCTGCTATTTTTTAGATTTAGTGGACTCCATGCCTCGACCATGACCTCTACCACACGTTTTTCGGCCTTTCAGGATTTTCCATGCGTCTTAGAGGAGTCTACTATTTTTTTCGTTTCGGTGGACTCATGGCCTCAACCATGACCTATAACTCACGTTTTTACCCTTTCGAGGTGTCCCGTGGGTTTCAGAGGAGTCTGCTATTTTTTTACATTCAATGGCTTGTGGCCTCGATCATGACCTATAGCACACGGTTTTTGGTCTTTTAGGGTGTTCCGGGGTCCCAGAGGAGTCATCTAGAGGAGTCTACTATTTTTTCATTTTAGTGGACTCATGGCCTCGACCGTGACCTATAGCTCACGTTTTTACCCTTCCGAGGTGTCTCGTGGGTTTCAGAGGAGTGTACTATTTTTTTAGATTCAGTGGCTCGTGGCCTCAACCGTGTCCTATAGCACACGGTTTTCAGCATTTTTGGGTGTTCCGGGGTCCTAGAGGAGTCTTCTATTTTTTTCATTTCGGTAGACTCCTGGCCTCGATCATGACCAATAGTGCATGGTTTTTGGTATTTCAGGGTGTTCAAGGGTCCCAGACTAGTGTACTATTTTTTCGTTTAAGTGGACTCCTTTCCTCTACCGTGATCTATTTCTCACATTTTTTACCCTTCCGAGGTGTCCCGTGGTCCCAGAGGAGTGTGATATCTTTTCTTTTTAGTGGACTCCTAGCCTCCACTATGACCTATAGCTCACGTTTTTAGCCATCCAAGGTGTCCCATAGGTTTCAGAGGAGTATGCTATGTTTTCGATTCAGTGGACTCTTTGCCTCGAGGGAGACCTATAGCACACATCTTTTATCCTTTCATGATGTTCCGAGGATCCCGGAGGAGTCAACTATTTTAGTTTCAGTGGATTCTTGTGCTCTACCGTGACCTATAGCTCACATTTTTTTACCCTTTCGAGGTGTCCCATGTGTCTCGGAGGTTACTTCTATTTTTTTCAAATCAGTGGACTCTTGGTCTCTATCGTGACCAATACCACATGGTATTTGGTCTTTTCGGGTGTTCAGAGGAGTCTGCTAGTTTTTAGATTCAGCACACTCCTTGCCTCGACCGTGACCTCTACCACATGTTTTTCGACCTTTCAGTATTTTCTGTGCATCCTAGAAGAGTCTACTATTTTTTTCGTTTCAGTGGACTCATGTACTCGACTGTGACGTATAAATCATGTTATTACCGTTTTCCGAGGTGTCCCGTGGGTTTTGGAGGAGTCTGCTATTTTTTTAGATTTAGTGGCTTGTGGCCTCGATCGTGACCTATAGCACACGGTTTTCAGCCTTTGTTGTTCCGAGGTCCTGGAGGAGTCTTCTACTTTTTTCATTTCAGTGGACTCCTAGCCTAGATCGTGACCAATAGCACATGGTTTTGTATTTTAGGGTGTTCAGGTGGTCCCGGAGTAGTCTGCTATTTTTTCGTTTAAGTGGACTCCTTGCCTCGACCGTGATTTATTACTCACATTTTTACCCTTTCGAGGTGTCCTGTGGTCCCGGAGGAGTCTGCTATCTTTTCGTTTTAGTGGACTCCTAGACTCCACCGTGACCTGTAGCTAAAATTTTTACCCATCCAAGGTGTCCCATAGGTTTCGGAGGAGTCTATTATGTTTTTGATTCAGTGGACTCTTGGCCTCGAGGGTGACCTATAGCACACGACTTTTGGCCTTTCATGATGTTCCGGGGGTACCAGAGGAGGCAACTATTTTAGTTTTAGTGGATTCTTGCGCTCGATCATGACCTATAGCTCACATTTTTTGCCATTCTGAGGTGTCTCGTGTGTCTCGGAGGATACTTCTATTTTTTTCAATTCAATGGACTCTTCGACTCTATCGTGACCAATACCACATGGTTTTTGTACTTTCTGGGTGTTCTAAGGGTCTTGGGCTCCTTAGCTTGACCGTGACATGTAGCACAAGTTTTTCAGCCTTTCTAGATTTTCCATGCGTACCAGTGGAGCCTACTATTTTTCATTTCTATGGACTAATGGCTTCGACCGTGACCTATAGCTGATGTTTTTTGCCCTTCTGAGGTGACCACTAGGTTTCAGAGGAGTCTGCTATTTTTTAGATTCAGTGGACTCCTTGCGTCGACCGTGACCTCTTCCACACATTTTTCAGCCTTTCATGATTTTCCATATATCCTAGAGGAGTCTAATATTTTTTTTGTTTCAGTCGACTCATGCCCTCGACTGTGACCTATAGCTCACGTTTTTACCCTTCTGACGTATCCCCTAGGTTTCGGACGAGTCTGCTATTTTTTTAGATTCTACGGACTCCTTCCCTCGACCGTGACCTCTACCACACTTTTTCGGCCTTTTAGGATTTTCCATGCCTGCCAGCGGAGTCCGCTATTTTTCATTTCAGTGGACTCATGGCCACACCCATGACCTATAGCTCATGTTTTTTATCCTTCTGAGGTGTCCCCTTGGTTCCGGAGGAGTCCACTTTTTTTAGATTGTATGGACTCCTTACCTCGACCATGATCTGTACCACACGTTTTTTGGCCTTTCAGGATTTTCCATGCATCCTAGATGAGTCTACTACTTTTTAGTTTCAGTAGACTCATGGGCTTGACCGTGACCTATAGCTCACGTTTTTACTGTTCTGTGGTGTCACGTGGGTTTCAAAGTAGTCTGCTATTTTTTTAATTCAGAGACTCATGGCCTCGACCATGACATGTAGCACATGGTTTTCGGCCTTTAAGGGTGTTCCGGGGTCCTGGAGGAGTATTCTACTTTTTTCGTTCTGGTGGACTCTTGGCCTTGATCGTGACCAATAGCACACGGTTTCTGGCATTTCAGGGTTTTTAGGGGGTCCCATAGTAGTCTACTATTTTTTCGTTTAAGTGGACTCCTTGCCTCAACCGTGATCTATAAATCACATTTTTTACCCTTCTGAGGTGTCCCGTGGTCCTAGAAGAGTCTGCTATTTTTTCATTTTAATGGACTCCTAGCCTCCACCGTGACATATAGCTCACGTTTTTACCCATCCGAGGTGTGCCGTAGGTTTCAGAGGAGTCTGCTATGTTTTCAATTCAATGGACTCTTGGCCTCGCGGGTGACCTATAGCACACGACTATTGGCCTTTCATGATGTTCCGTGGGTCCCGGAGGAGTCAACTATTTTTTGTTTCAGTGGATTCTTGTGCTCGACCCTGACCTATTGCTCACATTTTTTACCCTTGTGAGATGTCCCATGTGTCTTGGAGGAGACTTCTATTTTTTTTAATTCAGTGGACTCTTGGCCTCTATCGTGACCAATACCACATGGATTTTGGCTTTTCCAGGTGTTCTGACGGTCCCGAAGGAGTCTACAATTTTTTCGTTTCAGTGGACTCCTAGCTCGACCGTGACATGTAGAACATGTTTTTCGGCCTTTCAAGATTTTCCATGCGTACCTGTGGATTCAACTAATTTTCATTTCACTGGACTCATGGCCTCGATCGTGACCCATAGCTCACATTTTTTACCCTTCTGAGGTGACCCCTGGGTTTCAGAGGAGTCTGCTATTTTTTAGATTTAGTGGACTCATTGACTCGACCGTGACCTCTACCACATGTTTTTTAGCCTCTCCGTATTTTCCATGCGTCCTAGAGGAATCTACAATTTTTACATTGCAGTGGACTCATGGCCTGGACCGTGACCTATAGCTCATATTTTTACCCTTCTGAGGTGTCCCGTGGGTTTCAGAGGTGTCTACTTTTTTTAGATTTCGTGGCTCATGGCCTCGATAGTGAACTATAGCACATGGTTTTTGACCTTTTAGGGTGTTCCGCGGTCCTAGAGGAGTCTTATACATTTTTCGTTTTGGTGGACTCCTGGCCTCGATCGTGACGAATAGCACATGATGTTTTGCATTTCTGGGTGTTCATGGGGTCCCAGGGTAGTCTGCTATTTTTTCATTTAAGTGGACTCTTGCCTTGACCGTGATGTATTACTTACATTTTGTGTCCCGTGGTCACAGAGGACTCTACTATTTTTTCGTTTTAGTGGACTCCTAGTCTCCACCGTGACATATAGCTCACGTTTTTACCCATCCAAGGTGTCTCGTAGGTTTTAGAGGAGTCTGATATATTTTCAATTCAATTGACTCTTGGCCTCGATGGTGACCTATCGCACACAACTTTTGGCCTTTCATGATGTTCCGTGGGTCCAGGAGGAGTCAACTATTTTTTGTTTTAGTGGATTCTTGCGCTCGACCATGACCTATAGCTCACATTTTTTACCCTTCTGAGGTGTCCTGTGTTTCTCGGAGGATACTTCTATTCTTTCCAATTCAGTGGACTCTTGGCCTCTATCGTGACCAATACCACATGTTTTTTGGTCTTTCCGTGTGTTCCAGGGGTCATGGAGGAGTCTGTAATTTTTTCTTTTTAGTGGACTCCTTGGCTCGAACGTGACATGTAGCACACATTTTTCGGTCGTTCAGGATTTTCCAACCGTACCAGTGGAGTCTACTATTTTTCATTTCAGTGGACTCATGGCCTTGACCGTGACATATAGCTCACGTTTTTTACCCTTCTGAGGTGACCCCTGGGTTTCAGAGGAGTCTGCTATTTTTTAGATTCAATGGACTTCTTGCCTCGACCGTGACCTCTACCACGCGTTTTTCAGCCTTTCAAGATTTTTCGTGCGTCCTAGAGGAGTCTACTATTTTTTGTTTTAGTGGACTCATGGAGTTGACCGTAACCTATATAGCTCACGTTTTTACCATTATGTGGTGTCCCTTCAGTTTCGGATAAATTTGTTATTTTTTAGATTCAGTGGCTTGTGGCCTCGACCATGACCTATAGCACACGGTTTTTGGCCTTTTAGGGTGTTCCGGGGTCCTGGAGGAGTCATCTACTTTTTTCGTTTTAATGGACTCTTGACCTCGATCGTGACCAATAGCACATGGTTTTTGGCATTCTAGGGTGTTCAGGGGGTCTCGAAGTAGTCTACTATTTTTTCGTTTAAGTGGACTCCATGCCTCAATTGTGACCAATAACTCACATTTTTTACCCTTCTGAGTGTCTTGTGGTCCTAGAGGAGTCTGCTTTTTTGTTTTAGTGGACTCATAGCCTCTATCGTGACCTATAGTTCACATTTTTACCCATCCAAGGTCTCCCTTAGGTTTTAGAGGAGTCTGCTATTTTTTCGATTTAGCGGACTCTTGGCCTCGAGGGTGACCTATAGCACACGACTTTTGGCCTTCCATGATGTTCCGGGGGTGCCGGAGGAGTCAGCTAATTTTTGTTTTAGTGGACTCTTGCGCTCGACCGTGACCTATAGCTCACATTTTTTACACTTCCGAGTTGTCCCTTGTGTCTAGGAGGAGAATTCTATTTTTATCAATTTAGTGGACTCTTGGCCTCTATCGTGCCAGTTTTGGCCTTTCTGGGTGTTCTGGTGGTACCAAAGAAGTCTGCAATTTTTTCTTTTCAGTGAACTCCTAGGCACAACCGTGACCTATAGCACAATTTTTTCGGCCTTTTAGGATTTTCCATGCCTACCAGTGGAGTCTGCTACTTTTTGTTTGAGTGGACTAATGGCCACAACTATAACCTATAGCTCATGTTTTTTACCCTTCTGAGGTGTCCCTTAGGTTTCGGAGGAGTCTGCTATTTTTTTTAGATTCTATGGACACCTTGCCTCGACCGTGACCTCTACCACACTTTTTTTGGCCTTTTAGGATTTTCCATGGCTACCAGCGGAGTCCGCTATTTTTCATTTCAGTGGACAAATGGCCACAACCGTGACCAATAGCTCATGCTTTTTATCCTTCTGAGGTGTCCCCTGGGTTTCAGAGGAGTCTACTATTTTATTTAGATTATATGTAGTCCTTACCTCGACTGTGATCTGTACTACACGTTTTTTGGCCTTTTAGGATTTTCCGTGCATCCCATAGGAGTATACTATTTTTGAGTTTCGTTAGATGATGGGCTTGACCGTGACCTATAGCTCATGTTTTTACTGTTCCGGGGTGTCACGTGAGTTTTGGAGTAGTATGCTATTTTTTTGATTCAGTGGCTCATGGCCTCGACCATGACCTGTAGCACACAGTTTTCAGCCTTTACGGGTGTCCGGAGTCCTGGAGGACTCTTCTACTTTTTTCGTTTCGGTGAACTCTTGGCCTCGATCGTGACAATAGCACACGGTTTCTGGCTTTTCATGGTGTTTAGGGGGTCCCGGAGTAGTCTACTATTTTTTTGTTTAAGTGGACTCCTTGCCTCGAACGTGATCTATAACTCACATTTTTTACCCTTCCGAGGTGTCCCATGGTCCTGGAGGAGTCTGCTATTTTTTTCGTTTTAATGGACTCCTAGACTCCACCATTACATATAGCTCACGTTTTTACCCATCCGAGGTGTGTCGTAGGTTTCAGAGGAGTCTGCTATGTTTTTGATTCAGTGGACTCTTGGCCTCGCGGGTGACCTATAGCACACGACTTTTGGCCTTTCGTGATGTTCAAGGGGTCTCGGAGGAGTCAACTATTTTTTGTTTCAGTGGATTCTTGTGCTCGGTCGTGACCTATTGCTCACATTTTTTACCCTTCCTAGGTGTCCCATGTGTCTTGGAGGGGACTTCTATTTTTTCAATTCAGTGGACTCTTGGCCTCTATCGTGATGAAAACACCATGGTTTTTGTCCTTTCCGGGTGTTCCGGGGTCCCAGAGCAGTCTGCAATTTTTTTGTTTTAGTGGCCTCTAGGGCTTGATTGTGAACTATAGCACACGTTTTTTTGGCCTTTCAGGATTTTCCATTCCTACCAGTGGAGTCTTCTATTTTTTTTAGATTCTATGGACTCCTTGCCTCGACCGTGACCTCTCCCACACGTTATTCGACCCTTCAGGATTTTCCGTGTGTCCTAGAGGAGTCTACTGTTTTTTAGTTTCAGTGGTCTCATGGCCTCGACCATGACCTATAGCTCATGGTTTTTGGCATTTTAGGGTGTTCCGGGGTCCCGGAGGAGTCATCTACTTTTTTCATTTCAGTGGACTCCTGACCTCGAACATGACCAATAGCACACGGTTTTTGGCATTTCAGGGTGTTGAGGGGGTCCCGGAGTAGTCTACTATTTTTTCGTTTTACTGGACTCCTTGCCTCAACCGTGACCAATAACTCACATTTTTTACCCTTCTAAGTTGTCCCGTGGTCCACTTAAACAAAAAATAGCTAACTCCTCTGGTACCCCCGGAACATCATGAAATGCCAAAAGGCGTGTGCTATAGGTCACCCTTGATGCCAAGAGTACACTAAATTGAAAATATAGCAAACTCCTCCAAAACCTATGGGACACCTTTGATGGGTCAAAACATGAGCTATAGGTCATGGTGGAGGCTAGGATTCGACTAAAACGAAATAATACAAGACTCCTCCGGGACCACGACACACCTTGGAAGGGTAAAAAATGTGAGTTATAGATCACGGTCGATGCAAGGAGTCGACTTAAACAAAAAAATAGCTGACTACTCCAGGATCCCATGAACACCCTAAAATGCTAAAAACTGTGTGCTATTGGTCACAATCGAGGCCAGGAGTCCACCCAAACTAAAACATTAGAAGACTCTTCCAGGACCCCGGAAGACCCTAAAAAGCTGAGAACCGTGTGCTATAGGTCATGGTCGAGACCATTATCCACTGAATCTAAAAAAATAGAGACTCCTCCAAAACCCACGGGATACGTCGGATTGGTATAAACGTTAGCTATATATCACGGTCGAGGCCATGAGTCCACTGTAACGGAAAAATATTAGAATCCTCCACGATGCACGGAAAATCCTGAAAGGCCGAAAAACGTGTGGTAGAGGTCACGGTCGAGGCAAGGAGTTCATAAAATCTAAAAAAATAGCAGACTCCTATGAAACACAAGGGACACCTCAAAAGGGTAAAAACGTGAGCTATAGGTCACGGTATGGCCATGAGTCAACTGAAATGAAAAATAGGAGACTCCACTAGTAGGCATGGAAAATCGTGAAAGGTAGAAAAATGTGTGCTACAGTTCACGGTTGAACCCAGGAATCCATTGAAACGAAAATATTTCATACTCCTTCGGGACCCCCGGAACACCCAAAACACCAAAAACAGTGTGGTCTTGGTCACAATAAAGGCCAAGTGTCCACTGATTTTTTTAAAAAATAGAAGTCTCCTCCGAGACACACGGGACACCTCGGAAGGGTAGAATGTGTGAACTATAGTTCATGGTCAAGCGAAAGAGTACATTGAAACAAAAAATAGTTGTTCCTCCGGGACTCCCGGAACATCATGAAATGCCAAAAGTCGTGTGCTATAGGTCACCCTCGAGGCCAAGAGTCCACTGAATCAAAAAATAGCAGACTCTTCTGAAACCTACGAGACAATTCGGATGGTTAAAAATGTGAGCTATAGGTCACGGTAGAGACTATGAGTCAACTAAAATGAAAAAATAGCAGACAACTCCGGGACCACGGGACACCTCCGAAGGGTAAAAAAAATGTGAGTTATTCGTCACGGTTGAGGCAAGGAGTCCACTTAAATGAAAAAATAGAAAACTACTCTAGAACACCCTGAACACCGTGAAATGCCAAAAATCGTGTGCTATTGGTCATGATCGAGGTGAGGAGTACAATGAAATGAAAAAAGTAGATGACTCCTCCGGGACCTAGAAACACCCTAAAAGGCCAAAAACCATGTGCTATAGGTCACGGTCGAGGCCATGAGTCCAGTGAATCTAAACAAATAGCAGACTCCTCTGAAACCCACGGGACACCTCAAAAGGGTAAAATCATGAGATATAGGTCACGGTCAAGGCCATGAGTCCACTGAAACAAAAAAACAGTAGACTCCTCTAGGACGTACAGAAAATGTTGAAAGGCCAAAGAACGTGTGGTAGAGGTCACGGTCGAGGCAAGGAGTCCACTGAAACTAAAAAAATGTAGACTCCTCCGAAAATCAGGGGTCACCTCAGAAGGGTAAAAATCGTGAGCTATATGTCACGGTCGAGTCCATGAGTCCACTGAAACGAAAAATAGTACACTCTACTGGTATGCATGGAAAATCCTAAAAGGCCAAAAAACGTGTGCTACAGGTCACAGTCGAGCCTAGGAGTCTACCGAAATGAAAAAATTGCAGACTCCTCCAGGCCCCCTGGAACACTCGGAATGGCTAAAAACCATGTGGTATTGGTCACGATAGATGCCAAGAGTCCACTGAATTGAAAAAAATAGAAGACTTCTCCGAGACACACAAGACACCTCAGAAGGGTAAAAATGTGAGGTATAGGTCACGATCGAGAGCAAAAATCCACTGAAACAAAAAATAGTTGACACCTCCGAGACACCCAGAACATCATGAAAGGCCAACAGTTGTGTGCTATAGGTCACCCTCGAGGCCAAGAGTCCACTGAATCAAAAACAAAGAAAACTCCTCTGAAACCTGCGGGGCACCTTTGATGGGTAAAAATGTGAGCTATAGCTCACGGTGGAGGCTAGGAGTCCACTAAAATGAAAAAAAATACCAGACTCTTCCGGTACCATGAGACACCTCTGAAGGGTTAAAAAATGTGAGGAATAGTTCACGGTCGAGGCAAGGAGTCCACTTAAACGAAAAAATAGCAAACTACACTGGGACCCCCTTAACACCGTAAAAGGTTGAAAATCGTGTGTTATAGACCACGGTCGAGGCCACGAGCCACTGAATCTAAAAACATAGCAGACTCCTCTGAAACCCATGGAACACCTCGGAAGGATAAAAATGTGAGCTATATGTCATGGTCGAGGCAATGAGTCCACTGAAACGAAAAATAGTAGACTCCTCTAGGATGCACAAAAAATACCGAAAGGTTGAAAAATGTGTGGTAGAGGTCATGGTGGAGACAAGGAGTCCACTGAATCTAAAAAATGCCAGACTCCTCTGAAAACCAGGGGTCACCTCAGAAGGGCATAAAACCTGAGCTATAGGTCACGGTTGCGGCCAAGATTCAACTGAAACAAAAAATAGCAAACTCCACTGGTAGGCACGGAAAGTCCTGAAAGGCCGAAAAACGTGTGGTATAGGTCCTAGTTAAGACCAGGAGTCCACTAAAAAGAAACAATTGCAAACTCCTTAGGGATCGCCGGAACACCCGGAAAGGCCAAAACCATGTGGTATCGGTCACGATAGAGGCCAAGAGTCCGCTGAATTGAAAAAATAGAAGTCTCCTCCGAGACACACGGGACACCTCGGAAGGGTAAAAATGTGAGCTATAGGTCACGGTTTAGTGCAAGAGTCCACTGAAACAAAAAATAGATGACTCCTTCGGTACCCCAAAACATCATGAAATGCCAAAAGTCGTGTGCTATAGGTCACCCTCGAGGCTAGGAGTCCACTGAATCGAATAAATAACAGACTCATTCGAAACCTACGTGACACCTTGGATGGGTAAAATGTGAGTTATTGGTCAGGGTTGAGTCAAGGAGTCCACTTAAACGAAAAAAATAGCAGACTCTACTCCGGGACCCCTGGAACACCCTGAAATGCCAAAAATTGTGTGCTATTGGTCATGATCGAGGACAGGAGTCCACTGAAATGAAAAAAGTAGATAACTCCTCCGGGACCCCGGAACACCCTAAAAGGCCAAAAATAGTGTGCTATAGGTCACGGTCGAGGCCACAAGCCACTGAATCTAAAAAACAGCAGACTCCTCCGAAACCCATGTGTCATCTCAGAAGGGTAAAAATGTGAGCTATAGGTCATGGTCGAGGCCATGAGTTCACCGAAACAAAAAAATAGTAGACTCCTCAAGGACACATGGAAAATCCTAAAAGGACAAAAAATGTGTGGTAGAGGTCATGGTCAAGGCAAGGAGTCCATTGAATCTAAAAACAAAGTAGACACCTCCAAAACGTGTGCTATAGGTCATGGTTGAGGCCATGAGTCCACTGAAATGAAAAATAGCAGACTCCACTAGTTGGCATGGAAAATCCTAAAAGGTCGAAGAACGTGTGCTACAGGTCACGCTCGAGCTCAGAAGTCCACTGAAACGAAAAAATTGAAGACTCCTTTCGGACCACCGAAACACCTAGAAAGACAAAAATCCATGCGGTATTGGTCACGATAAAGGCCAAGAATCCACTGAATTGAAAAAATAGAAGTCTCCTCCGAGACACACAGGACATCTCGGAAGGGTAAAGAAATGTGAGCTCTAGGTCACGGTCGAGCGTAAGAGAAATAAAAAATAGTTGTCTCCTCTGGGACCACCAGACCATCATGAAATGTGTGTTATAGGTCACCCTCGTGGCCAAGAGTACACTGAATCGAAAACATATCACACTCCTCTGAAACATATAGGACACCTTGGATGGGTAAAAACGTGACCACGAGACACCTCGGAAGGGTAAAAAAAATTGAGTAGTATATGACGGTCAAGGCGAGGAGTCCAATTAAACGAAAAATAGCAGACTTCTCTGGGACCCCTAAACACCCTGAAATGCCAAAAACCGTGTCTATTTGTCATGATCGAGGTCAGGAGTCCACTGACACGAAAAAAGTAGATGACTCCTTTGGGACCACGAAACACCCCAAAAGGCCAAAAATCGAGTGCTATAGGTCACGGCTGAGGCCACAAGCCACTGAATATAAAAATAATAGCAAACTCCTCCGAAACCTACTGGACACCTTGGAACGGTATAAACATCAGCTGTAGGTCATGGTCGAGGCCATGAGTCCACTGAAATGAAAAAAATAGTAGACTCCTCTAGGACACAAGGAAAATCCTAAAAGGCCGAAAAATGTTTGGTAGAGGTCATGTTCGAGGCAAGGAGTCCACTGAATCTAAATATAGCAGACTCCTTCGAAACCTAGGGGTCACATCAGAAGGGTAAAAATGTGAGATATAGGTCACATTCAAGGCCATTAGTCCACCAAAACAAAAAATAGTAGACTCCACTGGTATGCATGGAAAATCCTGAAAGGTCAAAACGTGTGCTAGATGTCACGGTCGAGCGCAAGAGTCCACTGAAATGAAAAAATTGTAGACTCCTCTAGGAACCCCGGAACACCCATAAAGACCAAAAATCATGTGGTATTGGTCACGATAGAGGCCAAGAGTCCACTGGATTGAAAAAAATTAAAGTCTCCTTTGAGACACACGAGACACCTCGGAAGGGTAAAAAATGTGAGCTATAGGTCACGGTCGAGCGCAACAGAAACAAAAAATAGTTGACTCCTCCAGGACCCACGGAACATCATGAAAGGCCAAAAGTTGTGTGCTATAGGTCACCCTCGAGGCCAAGAGTCCACTGAATCAAAAACATATCAGACACCTCCGAAACCTATAGGACAACTTGGATGGGTAAAAACGTGAGCTATAGGTCACGATGGAGGCTAGGAGTCAACTAAAACGAAAAGTTGAAGACTCCTCCATGACCACGGGACACCTCGGAAGGGTAAAAAATGTGAGTAGTAGATGACGATCAAGGCAAAGAGTCCACTTAAATGAAAAAATAGCAGACTTCTCCAGGACCCCCTGAATACCCAGAAATGCCAAAAACCGTGTGCTATTGGACACGATCGATGTTAGGAGTCCACTGAAATGAAAAAAGTAGGTGACTCCTCTGGGACCCCGGAACACCCTAAAAGGCCAAAAACCGAGTGCTATAGGTCATGGCCGAGGCCACAAGCCAGTGAATCTAAAATAATAGCAGACTCCTCGGAAACCTACTGGACACCTTGGAAGGTTAAAAATGTCAGCTGTAGGTCACGGTCGAGGCCATGAGTCCACTGAAATGAAAAAAATAGTAGACTCCTCTAGGACACACTAAAAATCCTAAAAGGCCAAAAAATGTGTGGTAGAGGTCACATTCGAGGCAAGGAGTCCACTGAATCTAAAATATAGCAGACTCCTTCGAAATCACCTCAAAAAGGTAAAACGTGAGCTATATGTCACATTCGAGGCGATGAATCCACTCAAACAAAAAATAGTAGACTCCACTGGTACACAAGGAAAATCCTAAAAGGTTGAAAAATGTGTGCTACATGTCACGGTCAGGCCCAAGAGTCCACTGAAATGAAAAAATTTTAGACTCCTCCAGGAATCGTGAACACCCGAAAAGACCTAAAATCATGTGGTATTGGTCACGATAGAGGCCAAGAGTCCATTAAATTGAAAAAAATAGAAGTCTCCTCTGAGACACACGAGACACCTCGGAAGGGTAAAAAATGTGAGCTATAGGACACGGTCGAGTGGAAGAGAAACAAAAAATAGTTGACTCCTCCGGGACCCCTGAAACATCATGAAAGGACAAAAGTTGTGTGCTATAGGTCACCCTCGAGGCCAATAGTCCACTGAATCGAAAACATATAAGACTCCTTTGAAACATACGAGAAAACTTGGATGGGTAAAAAAGTGAGCTATAGGTCGCGATGGAGGCTAGGAGTCCACTAAAATGAAAAAAAGCAGAATCCTCCATGACAATGGGACACCTTGGAAGGGTAAAAAATGTGAGTAGTAGATGACGATCAAGGCAAGGAGTCCACTTAAATGAAAAAATAGCAGACTTCTCCAGGACCCCCTGAATACCCAGAAATGCCAAAAACCGTGTGCTATTGGTCACGATCGATGTTAGGAGTCCATTGAAACGAAAAAAAGTAGGTGACTCCTCCGGGACCCCGGAACACCTTAAAAGGACAAAAACCGAGTGCTATAGGTCACGATCGAGGCCATGAGTCCACTGAAACGAAAAAATAGTAGACTCCTCTAGGACACACAGAAAATCCTAAAAGGGCGAAAAATGTGTGGTAGTCGAAACGTTCGAGGGAAGGAGTCCACTGAATCTAAAATATAGTAGACTCCTCTGAAACTCAGGGGTGACCTCAGAAGGGTAAAAATGTGAGCTATAGGTCACATTCAAGGCCATGAGTCCACTAAAACAAAAAATAGTAGACTCCCCTGGTACGCATGGAAAATCCTGAAAGGTCGAAAAACATGTGCTACATGTCACAGTCGAGCCCAACAGTCCACTGAAATGAAAAAATTGTAGACTCCTCCAAGAACCCTAGAACACCCGGAAAGACCAAAAATCTTGTGTTACTAGTCATGATAGAGGCCAAGAGTCCACTGTATTGAAAAAAATCAAAGTGTTCTTTGATACACACGAGACACCTCGGAAGGGTAAAAAATGTGAGATATTGGTCACGGTCGAGCGCATGAGAAACAAAAATAGTTGACTCCTCCGGGACCCACGTAACATCATGAAAGGCCAAAAGTTGTGTGCTATAGGTCATCGTGGAGGCCAATAGTCCACTGAATAGAAAACATATCAAACTCCTCTGAAACCTACGGGACAACTTGGATGGATAAAAACGTGAGCTATAGGTCACGGTGGAGGCTAGGAGTCCACTTAAATGAAAATATAGCAGACTTCTCCGGAACCCCTGAACACCCTAAAATGCCAAAAACCGTGTACTATTGGTCATGATCGAGGTCAGGGGTCCACAAAAAGAAAAAAAAGGTGACTCCTCTGGGACCCCAGAACACCCAAAAAGGCCCAAAACCGAGTGGTATAGGTCACGACCGAGGCCACAAGCCAGTGAATCTAAAAAAATAGCAGACTCCTCTGAAACCTATTGGACACCTTGGAAGGGTAAAAACGTCAGCTGTAGGTCACGGTCGACGCGAGGAGTCCATTGAAATGAAAAATGTGTGGTAGAGGTCACGTTCGAGGCAAGGAGTCCACTTAATCTAGAATATAGCAGACTCCTTCGAAACCCTAGGGTCACCTCATAAGGGTAAAAACGTGAGGTATAGGTCACATTCGAGGCCATGAGTCCACTGAAACGAAAAATAGTAGACTCCACTGGTACGCATGGAAAATCCTAAAAGGTCGAAAAACGTGTGCTACATGTCACAGTCAAGCCCAAGAGTCTAGTGAAATGAAAAAATTGTAGACTCGTCCAGGAACCCCGGAACACCCGGAAAGACCAAAAATCATGTGGTTTTGGTCACGATAGAGGCCAAGAGTCCATTGAATTGAAAAAAATAGAAGTCTCCTCTGAGACACACGAGACACCTCGGAAGGGTAAAAAATGTTAGCTATAGGTCACGGTCGAGCGCAAGAGAAACAAAGAATAGTTGAATCCTCTGGGACACCCGGAACATCATGAAAGGCCAAAAGTTGTGTGCTATAGGTCACCCTCGAGGGCAAGAGTCCATTGAATCGAAAACATATCAGACACCTCCAAAACCTATGGGACAACTTGGATGGGTAAAAACGTGAGATATAGGTCACGATGTAGGCTAGGAGTCCACTGAATCGAAAAAACAGCAGACTCCTCTAAAACCTACGGGACACCTCGGAAGGGATAAACGTGAGCTGTAGGTCATGGTCGAGGCCATGAGTCAAGAAACAAAAAAAGAGTAGACCCCACTGGTAGGCATGGAAAATCCTGAAAGGCCGAAAAACAGGTGCTACAAGTCATGGTCGAGCCCAGAAGACCACTTAAACAAAAAAACTGCAGATTCCTTCAAGACCACTGAAACACCCGAAAAGGCCAAAAACCATGTGGTATTGGTCACGATAGAGGCCAAGAGTCCACTGAATTGAAAAAAATAGAAGTCTCCTCTGAGACACACGAGACACCTCGGAAGGGTAAAAAATGTGAGCGATAGGTCATGGTCGAGCGCAAGAGAAACAAAAAAATAGTTAACCTCCTTCGGGACACTCGGAACATCATGAAAGGCCAAAAGTTGTGTGCTATAGGTCACCCTCGAGGCCAAGAGTACACTGAATTGAAAAAAATTGAAGCCTCCTCCGAGACACACACGACACCTCGGAAGGGTAAAAAATGTGAACTATAGGTCACTGTCGAACGTAAGAGACACAAAAAATAGTTGACTCCTGCGGGATCTTCGAACCCTCATGAAAGGCCAAAAGTTGTGTGCTATAGGTCACCGTCGAGGCCAAGAGTACATTGAATCGAAAATATGTCAGACTCCTCCGAAACCTATGGGACACCTTGGATTGGTAAAAATGTGAGCTATAGGTAACGGTGGAGGCTAGGAGTCCCCTAAAACGAAAAAATAGCAGACTCCTCCATGACCACGGGACAACTCAGAAGGGTAAAAAATGTAAGTAGTAGATGATGGTCAAGGCAATGATTCCACTTAAATGAAAAAATAGCAGACTACTCCAGGACCCCCTGAACACCCTGAAATGCCCAAAACCGAGTGCTATTGGTCATGATCGAGGTCAGGAGTCCACTGAAATGAAAAAAGTAGATGACTCCTCCGGGATGCCGAAACACCGTAAAAGGCCAAAAACCGAGTGCTTTAGGTCATGGTCGAGGCCACAAGCCACTGAATCTAAACCTACTAGACACCTCGGAAGGGTAAAAACGTGAGTTGTAGGTCACGGTCAAGGAAATGAGTACACTGAAATGAAAAAAAGTAGACTCCTCTAGGACACACGGAATATCCGGTCAAAAAATATGTGGTAGAGGTCGTGGTCGAGGGAAGGAGTCCCCTGAATCTAAAATATAGCAGACTCCTCCGAAACCCAGGGGTCACCTCATAAGGTTAAAAACATGAGCTATAGGTCACATTCGAGGCCATGAGTCCACTGAAATGAAAAATAGTAGACTCCACTGGTAGGCATGGAAAATACTGAAAGGCCAAAAAACATGTGCTACAAGTCATGGCCAAGCTCAGAAGTCCACTGAAATGAAAAAAATGCAGATTCCTTCGATACCACCGAAACACCCGTAAAGGCCAAAAACCATGTGGTATTGGTCACGATAGAGGCCAAGAGTCTACTGAATTGTAAAAAATAGAAGTCTCCTCTGAGACACACGAGACACCTCGGAAGGGTAAAAAATGTTAGTTGTAGGTGACGGTCGAGCGCAAGAGAAAAAGTAGTTGACTCCTCCGGTACCCCCGGATCATCATGAAAGGCCATAAGTAGTGTGCTATAGGTCACCCTCGAGGCCAAGAGTCCACTGAATCGAAAACATATCAGACTCCTCAAAAACCTACAGGACACCTTGGATGGGTTAAAACGTGACCTATAGGTCATGGTGGAGGCTAGGAGTCCACTAAAACGAAAAAATAGCAGACTCCTACATGACCACCGGACACCTCGGAAGGGTAAAAAATGTGAGTAGTAGATGACAGTCAAGGCAAGGAGTCCACTTAAATGAAAAAATAGCAGACTTCTACGGGACCCCCTGAACACCCAGAAATGCCAAAAACCGTGTGCTATTGGTCATGATCGTGGTAAGGAGTCCACTAAAATGAAAAAAGTAGATGACTCCTCCGAGACCCCGGAACACCGTAAAAGGCCAAAAACTGAGTGCTATAGGTCACGGCCGAGGCTACAAGCCACTGAATCTAAAAAATAGCAGACTCCTCCGAAACCTACTAGACACCTCGGAAGGGTAAAAACGTTATTTGTAGGTCACGGTCGAGGCCATGAGTCCACTGAAATAAAAAAATAGTAGACTCCTCAAGGACACATGGAAAATCATAAAATGCCAAAAAATGTGTGGTAGAGGTCACGTTCGATGCAAGGAGTCCACTGAATCTAAAATATAGCACAATACTCTCAAACCTAGGGGTCACCTCAAAAGGGTAAAAACATGAGTATAGGTCATGACTTAAACGAAAAAAACAACAGACTTTCCCAGGACCCCCTAAAAACCCTAAAATGACAAAAACCGTGTGCTATTGGTCATGATCGACGTTAGGAGTCGACTGAAACAAAAAAAGTAGATGACTACTCTGGGACACCGGAACACCCTAAAAGGCCAAAAATCAAGTGCTATAGGTCACGGTAGAGGCCACAAGCCACTAAATCTATAAAAATAGCAGACTCCTCCTAAACCCACTAGAAACCTTGGAAGGGTAAAAACGTGAGTTGTAGGTCACGGTCGAGGCCATGATTACACTAAAACGAAAAAAATAGTAGACTCCTCTAGGACACACGGAAAATCTGGCCGAAAAACGTGTGGTTAAGGTCACGGTCGAGGGAAGGAGTCCACTGAATCTAAAATATAGAAGACTCCAGCGAAACCCAGGGGTCACCTCAGAAGGGTAAAAACATGAGCTATAGGTCACGCTCGAGGCCATGAGTCCACTGAAACAAAAAATAGTAGACTCCACTAGTAGGCATGGAAAATCCTAAAACGCGGAAAAATGTGTGCTACAGGTCACGGTCGAGCTCAGAAGTGCAATGAAATGAAAAAACTACAGATTCCTTCAAGACCACCGAAACACACGGAAAGGCCAAAAACCATGTGGTATTGGTCACGATAGAGGCCAAGAGTCCACTGAATTGAAAAAAATAGAAGTCTCCTCTGAGACACACGAGACACCTCGGAACGGTAAAAAATGTGAGCTATAGGTCACGGTCGAGCGCAAGAGAAACAAAAAATAGTTGACTCCTTCGGGACCACCAGAACATCATGAAAGGCCAAAAGTTGTGTGCTATAGGTCACCCTCGAGGCCAAGAGTCCACTGAATCAAAATCATATTAGACTTCTTTGAAACCTACGGGACAACTTGGATGGGTAGAAACCTGAACTATAGGTCATGGTGTAGGCTAGGAGTCCACTAAAACTAAAAAACAATAGACTCCTCCGTGACCACGGGAAAGCTCGAAAGGGTAAAAAAAATGTGAGTAGTAGATGACAGTCAAGGCAAGGAGTCCACTTAAACGAAAAAATAGTAGACTTCTCCGGGACCCCCTGAACTACCTGAAATGCCAAAAACCGTGTGCTATTGGTCATGATCGAGGTTAGGAGTCCGCTGAAATGAAAAAAGTAGATGACTCCTCTGGGACAATGGAACACCCTAAAAGGCCAAAAACCGAGTGCTATAGGTCACGGCTGAGAAAACAAGCCACTGAATCTATATAATAGTAGACTCCTCCGAAACCTACTGGACACCTCGGAAGGGTAAAAACATCAGCTGTAGGTCATGGTCGAGGCCATGAGTCAACTGAAATGAAAAAATAGTAGACTCCTCTAGGACACACGGAAAATCCAAAAACGATGAAAATGTGTGGTAGAGGTCACGTTCGAGGCAAGGAGTCCACTTAATCTAAAATATAGAGACTCCTCTGAAACCAAGGGGTCACCTCAGAAGGGTAAAAACGAGAGGTATAGGTCACATTCGAGGCCACGACTCCACTGAAACGAAAAATAGTAGACTCCACTGGTACACATGGAAAATCCTGAAATGTCGAAAAACGTGTGCTACATGTCACGGTCGAGCCTAAGAGTCCACTGAAATGAAAAAATTGTAGACTCCTCCAGGAACCCCGAAACACCCAGAGAGACGAAAAATCATGTGGTATTGGTCACGATAGAGGCCAAGAGTCCACTAAATTGAAAAAAACAGAAGTCTCCTCTGAGACACACGAGACACCTCATAATGGTAAAAAATGTGAGCTATAAGTCACGATCGAACGCAAGAGAAACAAACAATAGTTGACTCCTCCAGGACCCCTGGAACATCATGAAAGGTCAAAAGTTGTGTGCTATAGGTCACCCTCGAGGCCAAGAGTCCACTGAATCAAAAACATATACAACTCCTGCGAAACATATAAGACATCTTGGATGGGTAAAAACATGAGCTATAGGTCACGGTGTACGATAGGAGTCCACTAAAACGAAAAAATAGCAGACTCCTCCGTGACCATGGGAAACCTCGGAAGGGTAAAAAATGTGAGTAGTAGAAGACGGTCAAGGCAAGGAGTCCACTTAAACGCAAAAAATAGCAGACTTCTACGGGACCCTGAAATGCCAAAAACCGTGTGCTATTGGTCATGATCAAGGTCTGGAGTCCACTGAAATGAAAAAAGTAGATGACTCCTCTGAGACCCCGGAACACCCTAAAAGGCCAAAAATCGAGTGCTGTAGGTCACGGCTGAGGCCACAAGCCACTGAATCTAAAAAAATAGCAGACTCCTCTGAAACCTACTAGACACCTCTGAAGGGTAAAAACATTAGTTGTAGGTCACGGTCGAGGTCATGAGTCCACTGAAACAAAAAAATAGTAGACTGCTCTATGACACATAGAAAATCCTAAAATGCCGAAAAAGGTGTGGTAGAGGTCACGTTCGAGGCAAGGAGTCCACTGAATCTAAAATATAGCAGACTCCTCTGAAACCTAGGGGTCACCTCAGAAGGGTAAAAACATGAGGTATAGGTCACATTCGAGGCCATGAGTCCACTGAAACGAAAAATACTCGGAAGGGTAAAAAATGTGAGCTATAGGTCATGGTCGAGCGCAAGAGAAACAAAAAATAGTTGACTCCTACGGGACCACCAGAACATCATGAAAGGCCAAAAGTTGTGTGCTATAGGTCACCCTCGAGGCCAAGAGTCCACTGAATCAAAATCATATCAGACTTCTTTGAAACCTACGGGACAACTTGGATGTGTAGAAACCTGAACTATAGGTCATGGTGTAGGCTAGGTGTCCACTAAAACTAAAAAACAACAAACTCCTCCGTGACCACGGGAAACCTCGAAAGGGTAAAAAAATGTGAGTAGTAGATGACAGTCAAGGCAAGGAGTCCACTTAAATGGAAAAATAGTAGACTTCTCTGGGACCCCCTGAACTACCTAAAATGCCAAAAACCGTGTGCTATTGGTCATGATCAAGGTTAGGAGTCCGCTGAAATGAAAAAAGTAGATGACCTCCTCTGGGACAATGGAACACCCTAAAAGGCCAAAAACCGAGTGCTATAGGTCACGACCGAGGAAACAAGCCACTGAATCTATATAAATAGTAGACTCCTCCGAAACCTACTGGACACCTCGGAAGGGTAAAAACGTCAGCTATAGGTCATGGTCGAGGCCATGAGTCAACTGAAATGAAAAAAATAGTAGACTCCTCTAGGACACACGAAAAATCCTAAAACGATGAAAATGTGTGGTAGAGGTCACGTTCGAGGCAAGGAGTCCACTTAATCTAAAATATAGCAGACTCCTCCGAAACCAAGGGGTCACCTCAGAAGGGTAAAAACGAGAGGTATAGGTCACATTCGAGGCCACGACTCCACTGAAATGAAAAATAGTAGACTCCACTGGTACACATGGAAAATCCTGAAATGTTGAAAACGTGTGCTACATGTCACGGTCGAGCCTAAGAGTCCATTGAAATGAAAAAATTGTAGACTCCTCCAGGAACCCCAAAACACCCAGAAAGACGAAAAATCATGTGGTATTGGTCACGATAGAGGCCAAGAGTCCACTAAATTGAAAAAAACAGAAGTCTCCTCTGAGACACACGAGACACCTCATAAGGGTAAAAAATGTGAGCTATAAGTCACGATCGAGCGCAAGAGAAACAAACAATAGTTGACTCCTCCAGGACCCCTGGAACATCATGAAAGGTCAAAAGTTGTGTGCTATAGGTCACCCTCGAGGCCAAGAGTCCAGTGAATCAAAAACATATACAACTCCTCTGAAACATATAGGACATCTTGGATGGGTAAAAACATGAGCTATAGGTCACGGTGTACGATAGGAGTCCACTAAAACGAAAAAATAGCAGACTACTACGTGACCATGGGAATCCTCGGAAGGGTAAAAAATGTGAGTAGTAGAAGACGGTCAAGGCAAGGAGTCCACTTAAACGCAAAAAATAGCAGACTTCTACGGGACCTAAACACCCTGAAATGCCAAAAACCGTGTGCTATTGGTCATGATCAAGGTCAGGAGTCCACTGAAATGAAAAAAAGTAGATGACTCCTCTGAGACCCCAGAACACCCTAAAAGGCCAAAAATCGAGTGCTATAGGTCACGGCTGAGGCCACAAGCCACTGAATCTAAAAAATAGCAGACTCCTCTGAAACCTACTAGACACCTCTGAAGGGTAAAAACGTTAGTTGTAGGTCACGATCGAGGTCATGAGTCCACTGAAACAAAAAAAATAGTAGACTGCTCTATGACACATAGAAAAACCTAAATGCCGAAAAATGTGTGGTAGAGGTCACGTTCGAGGCAAGGAGTCCACTCAATCTAAAATATAGCAGACTCCTCTGAAACCTAGGGGTCACCTCAGAAGGGTAAAAACATGAGGTATAGGTCACATTCGAGGCCATGAGTCCACTGAAACGAAAAATACTCGGAAGGGTAAAAAATGTGAGCTATAGGTCACGGTCGAGCGCAAGAGAAACAAAAAATAGTTGACTCCTTCGGGACCACCAGAACATCATGAAAGGCCAAAAGTTGTGTGCTATAGGTCACCCTTGAGGCCAAGAGTCCACTGAATCAAAATCATATCAGACTTCTTTGAAACCTACGGGACAACTTGGATGGGTAGAAACCTGAACTATAGGTCATGGTGTAGGCTAGGAGTCCACTAAAACTAAAAACAACAGACTCCTCCGTGACCACGGGAAACCTCGAAAGGGTAAAAAATGTGAGTAGTAGATGACAGTCAAGGCAAGGAGTCCACTTAAATAAAAAAATAGTAGACTTCTCCGGGACCCCTGAACTACCTGAAATGCCAAAAAACCGTGTGCTATTGGTCATGATCGAGGTTAGGAGTCCGTTGAAATGAAAAAAGTAGATGACTCCTCTGGGACAATGGAACACCCTAAAAGGCCAAAACAGAGTGCTATAGGTCACGGCCGAGGAAACAAGCCACTGAATCTATATAAATAGTAGACTCCTCCGAAACCTACTGGACACCTCGGAAGGGTAAAACGTCAGCTGTAGGTCATGGTCGAGGCCATGAGTCAACTGAAATGAAAAAAAATAGTAGACTCCTCTAGGACACACGAAAAAATCCTAAAACGATGAAATGTGTGGTAGAGGTCACGTTCGAGCAAGGAGTCCACTTAATCTAAAATATAGCAGACTCCTCCGAAAACCAAGGGGTCACCTCAGGGTTAAAACCGGAGGTATAG